>VONZ01000267.1:600000-872783 GCA_012976165.1 Labeo catla | reverse complement strand
TTTTTCAGATTTCTTTAAATAAAAGTGTTTTTCAAATGTGTGAATGTAAATGTGAATACCCTTAGAGGGCAATTGGGAAACTGACCTTACAAAGTACAACAAAAGTAGTTTTATTTTGAGACTGTATAGCTGCCTTGAACCATGAAAGTCTGCAGGTCAAACTGACCCGCCAATATAATACGATATATCAATATCGTAATATAAGGTCTGTACATACATGCCACAACACATCAGAGTGTCAATATTTTGCAGGCAGAATGTCGTAGGCTACCCAGTATTTCAGACACTCAGAAAAATCTAAATAGATTTTAATATGAGGAGAGCAAAAGGAGACTTTCATTACTTTTTACAGCAGCATTCTTGGAAGTATCCAGAAGTTTACTTGCCAAGTTATTCCTTTGGAACAAGGTGATTGATCAAAGATAATGAAGGCAAGATGAACAAATCAGGTACCCCCCCCTCATAAAAGATGCAGAATGCCACAAGAGACCAGGGGTTATTTGCACTAACTGTGTCCTAATAACTAGTTTGACTAAATAATCAGTCTTACTTTTCAGATTCAAATTAGACCAGTCTATGTTTTAACTGTACCTGTATCCTTTAAATGTAACTGACTTAAAAAGAAAAAAAAAAAAGGAATGCCAAACAGGAATTCAGGAAATCAATGAATGATGAATCAATTTACTAAAATCACTCAGAATTTCTAAAAAGTCTGAGCTACTGTCACACTATTGAAAATGTAGTAACGCTTTTAGATAAATTCACCCAACACTAGACAGAACTCTCTCTGTGTAAGTGATAGCCCGTATTTCAACTTTATTACGACATAACAGTGGTAAAGTGTGTAACCCAATTAACGTTCACAAGATACATGCAAGAAAAAGGAAAGGGACATGGCTTGCTTTAGTCTTACTGACTTTCAACTAAAAAGAAGACCCTAATAATCTCACTTGCATCTCTTCTAAAGTTTCAGAAGGGATTTCAAAAACTTTGTGAAAAATATAAATTTTGCAAGAATCCTCTACAAAGAAAAGTAAGAAATGCTATTGTTGATACTGCACTGTTAAAGCAAAACTGAAAGCCTTAAGTCTCATAAGCTATTTAAAAGCAACTTCTGAACAATAAAACTCTCTTTTGGGATGAGTGGAAGACAGTCAGAGTAGGTGTTATCAATAATAGAGGTTCAGTGTATTTTATTGGTGTGTGTGAAGAGACTCATTTGTATTAGAGAGAGCAGGTGAGAATGAAATGGCCTGGCAGCAGAAGGTTTTTAAGTGAGCGTGAATCACAGGGCGTCAGAGAGCAGTGTTTGCGTCAGCATGCTTGCCTCAATTCAAATCTGATTGTGTGTATGTGTGTGCGTGTGGGGGTGGGTGAAGGACAATCCCAAGCAATCCTCTATATGTGTGGCATGTAACATTCTACAGTCAGACCTTGAAGATAATGCATATCGAAGATTGTTTATTGTTTTATTTTATACATTTTTAAATGTTTATGATAAAGTTGCAGAAAAGTTGCCATTTTTTTACTTATATAAATGCTTTTTACATTTTTTTGCAAAGTGACATAATATGAATGAATTTCCTCACATAATTTCATCAACTTTTATTAGCAGTAATATGCTACGTTATTGTCACATGATCTTACGTTGTTAATTTTGGTTAGTAATCAAATAATACTAAAAATAATACTAAAATAATACTAAAATACTAAAACAATACTAAAAATATTAAAAAGGACAATCACATTTATTGTATTGAAGTTTAGGACACAGAATGCCAGAAGATAAAGATCACAATATTGATTCAAACACCCATGCAATCTTTTTTTTTTTTTCGATTCATCTGCGTCTATTAAACCTTTGACAAAGTCATAACTGAACATTTAAATCTGTGTGTGCTTTACTTCTGACACAAAAAGAGCAGCTGCATCATTCCACAAAATTGGTGCTTTTTGCAAGCATAGAATTAATATAGATACAAATAAATGTGCAATTTAAAAACATAACACTATGTACACTTTCAATATTACATAAAAAGTTAATATTATTTTAAATAATCTAAATAGCATTTATGCTGGTAAGGGTAAGGTTTTTGGCCTGTGCCTCACTATGATTTTTCTTTTTCAGCAGGACTTTTAATTTGCAAAATGATATAAAAACAAAATCTGCATATTGTAAATATAGTCTCATTGTTAAGCAGTGTTTTTGGCACAAGTATTCATTTTTTCTATGCAAATATAAATAATTTTATTGGTGTCCCCTGATTCCATGTCAGCCCTGTTATCCTCATCAAAAAACCCTTGCAACATTCAAGTGACATAATTTCTAGGAGGTTACATCATCTCCCAACCAGGATTCCAACACTTAAAACACAAGCATGTTTCTCTCACTCCTCTATAATGTTCTGTTATTGATGATTTTTGAGGCTTGACTGCGGGGGGCCATCATGCAATTTCAATACTGTTACCATTTATAAAATGTAAATTTAAACATTTATTTATTACATTTAATACAGGCAATATCTACAAGTAAAATCCTTACAAAGTGTACAACATGCTTTTTTGAACTTTGACTATCAGCTAGCAAGTAGCAAATTGGTCTGAAATCTCCAAATCTGTTACTGTCAGCCTGTTACTTTTTAGAATAACAGGTTTTGACGTGGGTAACAGGGATGACACTGATTAGGTTTGAGCCTGTTTGGATCACACTCTGTATATTATTGAGCTAATGCCTATATCATTTAATGGCATATGAGGTCTAATTAAACTATAGTATCAAGTAACGCTTCTGTCAGTAACAGGGTTGACGAAAATACTAAAAGGTGAGGTAGAAAAATAGAAAAAAAATGGCACAATACAATTTCTTGTCATTTTAAGGCGTCTTCATTTTATGGATTTTTAAAACAATACTGATTAAAATTATCGTTTCGCTAGATAAGACACTTCTTTCTCGGCTGGGATCATTTACAACCGCATTTGGGGTCATCTAAACTGCATTTTGGAAGTTCAAAATCGGGGCAGTATCAGTCCATTATATGGAGAAAAATGTTGAAATATTTTTCTCAAAAAACATAATTTCTTTATGACTGAAGACAGAAAGACATGAACATTGTGGATGACAAGGGGGTGAGTAAATTATCTGTAAATTGTTGTTCTGGAAGTGGAGTTCTCCTTTAATATTCAAGCTCAAATTCCTGTTTTTATTTTTTTTTTAAATCATAAAATAACCTGAAGTCCATGAACTTTCAAATCACAGTTGTTTGCTTTTAAATTCAGACCGAGAAAATGTCTTAATGGCATTAGATTAGCCTTCTGTACCATTCAGCTCTCAAATGAATGTGAAATCTTGTTATTTCTTTGTGTTTCTAGTATCGTGGGAGTTAGTATTCATGTGTACATGTGCAGGCAAATGCAAGTCCTTTTAGGTGTGCTTTCTCTTTTTTGTTTTTATCACATGGATGTTCTGAAATATAAAACCAACAGCCTATTATTAAGTGATAATGTAAATTGCCAAATTGCACGTTTTAATGATTGTGTGTGAAAATGGCAAAGCTGCTGATGTTTGTGTGCTGATCATTCTGTTTTTCTCTTTTTCCACACTCTGCCCCTCCGTGGAGATGTATAGGTTTATAAAAGCAGTGGAATTGAATTTCACCATTTCTGCAGCGATGGTTTTATTGCAGAATCTCAATCACTGTTTTATCACCTTTGCCTTCAGCGGAGTAACACTAGCACCCTTCCTTCAACCCTAACAAAACAGTACCAGAAGAACAAACACATTAGAACAATAAAAAACACCCTCTTACACAATACAATGTTTAGTCTTTGGGGAATGTGGTGTGCAGAAATTTGAGAATAAAATATACCACCTTTTTATTTCAACACTACTTATTCTGCAACCAATGATGGAAAATAATGACTAGATAAAGTCAGAAAGTGATGACTCAGAGAAAAAAACAGGCAAACTTTTGTGTTTTCAGCAATGCACAGTCATTTCACGTAAATAAATTCACCATGTTGCCAGTATTTTGCTGTTTACTTTTAGGTTTTGAATTAGTGTGGCTTTCTAGAGCTGGCTTTTAGCGAATGAGAAGTTAATTGCAGGCTGTTAATTGTTAAATTTGCTGTGTTAATTCATCTGTTCATGTGCTCTGGATTGGAAATCACTGATAAGGACCCTAATGGAAAAGGTCATGTCCATTCATTCATAATGCTGAAATGAGAGAAGTTGGCAGCTCATTCCACCAACTGCAAATTGCCACGGATCTAAATTTAACCATAATATAAGATATAAATGATGAAACACTTTAGAGTTGATTTGTGACTGGTCATTAAGCTTAGCTAGATTAGTTATTGGTCCATGTTAACATTTTGGCTGATGCCTTCCTTACATTTAATTGATTATTTTTTTAATGTAATTTTAATGGAAAAATTGTACAGTAAAAATGTAGCTGCAAGCTTCATGTGACGAGTGGTTCTCTCTGAGTTTGTAAACTTTAGCCGCATTTAGCCGCTGAACTTGCTAACTAGCACATTATTTGGAAAGTGGATTTGCAAAGATTCATAAAATTAACCCTTATAAACTTTTTCCTGAGTAAACAATGGGCGCTGCCATTACGAAATTTTAAATTCCGATTGGATGCTCTTCTGTTCTGGTCTCCATGGGAACCGATTCAAATAGCGCCCATCTGTTTTTAATGTAGATAACTTAAGCAGCTTCGTGTCATCTACACTAGAGTTCGACCGATGTATTGGTTTTGCCGATAGTTTTTTTTCTGGGTTGTGTCGGTTGCTGGAGCAGCTGAGAAGGTCGTCATTATACAGCAAAGTCCCTATAGTCTTTGTTATACAGCACGAGAGCGGCCTCTAGTGGCGGAAATCACTGACAGCACGTGCCTTTTGTTTAGACGTGACACTGCATGCTGCACAGAGCAAGACACTTTAAAGTCAGATTTAAAACATTGACAACGAAGCGGTGTGTTTTCATGTCACTACTAAGCGATGAATTTGTTAACTAGATGCTGCATTACTGGAGAAAGGACAGCACTTTTACCCGTTTAGTGATAATAAAGTCTTGTAGCCGCTTGAATTGAACACAATGTGTCCAGTATGTGTGATACCGGATAGCTGCGAGTTCTTCTAGACGCGGCACTGCACTTTTGCCCGTTGTGTGACTAACATATTTTTATATTTTGATTAGATAACCACAAATGTTCTGGAACAGAAGCAGTTTAATTGTAAAAGTACACAATATCCATATGTATGCAATTTCAATACTGTGGCCTTTGTGTAGATATTTAAAGATGGCCATTTTTAGCTTGATTATTGATGTAATGGTAACACTTTACAATACGAGTCCATTTGCAACATTAAGATTGATAAAAGCTGTAGAATAGAATTATTGTTCCTTGTTAGAGTTAATTTCAGCATTTACTGATATATTTAAAAAAAAATTTAGTTGCTTTTGTTACCATTAATGAACAATGAACTAACTGTAATGATCAATATATAACTAATATTAATATTTTTATTCATTTACAAAGCATGGTTCAGTAGGCTTTTTTAAATAGTAGAGCACTATTTATTTTCCATTCAGAATCCATTTTAAAAACTATTGGTATCGAGCAGTGTGGTCCAACCTAGTTATCATATCGGTAAAATCCAATATCGGTCGACCTCTAATCTACACACTGCAAAGTAATGGTGCTATGGAGCCATGTGCTTTTTAAAAATATTTCAATAGGTTTAACATTAGATTATCAACTCGGAATATACGCTAATTTGACTAGAAACACTGGACACCAGAAATGCAAAGCATTCTTCAGGTTAAAAGTCAGGTCGACTTCCGTGTTCAGGAAAAATGTCTATATTCACTTCTGTAGGTAAAGCTGGATCATGAATGATCATGTAATCATTCACAATCCTCTGTGTCTTCAGCAGGTCAGATGTTTGGAGTAAATGAGGAATGCTATGTTCATTAATACATCCAAAAACAAAACACCTCAATTGCTTAGGAGACATTTTTGTCTACTCCTGCTCCGACATCGAAACAATGGCGGACTGTTCCGCGGCTCACTCAGGGCAGGTCTGAGGTAAGACCGCCATGTCAATCAACTATCTTAGGAGCGGCCTTGGTCTGTGTGACATCACACAGCCAAGAATCTGAGAATGGCTTGATTTGAGAAAGGGGTTATTATTTATGGAGATTAAAAAAAACACTGGGTGGATTTTTTCATTATAAGGTGGATGGGTACACACACTGCCAACACACATTTATGTTCAAACAACTTGTAAAAGTGAATTTTGCATCCGATGACCCCTTTAATGTTTTTGTGGAAACAGTGATACCTTTCCCCCCAGGATTCCTTGAAAGTTCAAAAGCATTTTGCAGCCACTTTTGATTAATTTAATGCATGAATCAAAGTATACATTTATTTAAAAAAAAATCTTAGTGACCCCAAATTTTTGATTGGCAGTGTATGTATAATTAATTCATTATAATACATTTTTTAGTTAATTTACATCTCTCTTCAGTGACTGTATTTGGCTTATCCTGTTATGATTTAATTTGACTTCTGCGCTGATTGTCAAGCACATCAACCCCCTTCCTCGCTCCTGCTAGACTCTGAGCCTAAAGTGTTGATCGCTGCTGCGCCTGTCAATCTTCATCTACCGAGGGAGAACTCTGAAATCAGTGCGAGTGTGTGGGGGCAGCTATGTTTCAATACACACACTCATAAAGAAACCAACACTGCTCAAGCACCTCATGTTTTATAAACTGCCTATGAAAAAGGTCATGAATTCAACAAATCGGTGATATCTGACATTGATGTTGATGAATACCCTATTTTTTAATTGCACTGTCAAGAACACTTTGTGGTTTAGGATGCAGAATCTGTACACTGACATTTTTGACAGTCCATTTGAGTATGTACTTGCACCTCGCTCCTTGACAGGCACTTCTTTAGTTGTTTCTATTATGTTTCATTAAAAACAAGAAGTATCACTCATAAAAAGTGCAGGTGAAGTGGAATGAAAAAACTCCAAATGCAAGAAGGCTGTTTGCCTGTGGATCAACTACGCTCAGATGCCCGCAGACTCTTGCAGTTTCAAAGCGACTTTTTAACAAATAAAACAAAATGTCCCTTTGTCTCTAATCACATTTGACTGTCTTTTCAATTTTACATGAGATGTGGCTACTGCTAACTTCCAGAGGCTCCCTGGAGTTGAGTGTGCTCTCAGAAGTGTAATTACTATAATGAAAAACAATGTCCTCACTGGAGACGCCAAATGTGTTGGAGATGGCGCTAAACCAATACAAAAAAAAAAAATAAATAAAATATTGATTGAAAAATATTTCCACAAGCTGAAATAAAACAACTACTTTAAACCAACAAAAATGGATAACAAAACAAATACCAATGCTAAAAAAATCAACTGAAATAACATCAAAATAATACTTTCATAGTCATCAAGCACTCACCACATGGCTATCCGTGTGTGTGTGTGGGAGAAGACATCCCATCTCCAGATGGCGATTTGGCATGTGATGTGAGTAAGGTTAATGATACTGACAAAAATGGACATAAAGGCTGGTAGGAAATAGCAAAGCAGTCTGTTTTCTCTTATGAACATGAACTTTCCTGTAACTTTTGTGCACTGATTTGGCTGAATAAACCGAAAATGTGCAGGCGACCTTTAGTTCCCAGAATGCCTTGCACAGGAATGAAATCAAGTGTTAGTCTGTGCATCTTTGAATAAATTAAAAGATCCGTTAGTATTTAACTCTTTCCCTGCCAGCGTGTTTTAAAATAGTTCCCAACCACCGCCAGCATTTTTGATAATTTTCACAAAACTGTAATGGCCCCCATAATATTTTTGCTGTATGCATGTATGCACATGTGCTATGTCAAGAAAGAACAGAGCTTTTGCTTTTAAACAAACAAACAAAAAATGTTTAATTATAGCTTAATGCATATTTTTGAATCAACATTTGAATGTGGGTAATTTAAAAAAACAAAACAAAAAAAAAATGCATTTTTGTCAGTAACTACATCTGGATCGGATTCATAACGATGATAAAAACATACGTACAAATGTACCACTTCTTGGGTCAACATTTCAATTGGAAATGTTAGGCAGTTTTGACTGATATGCTGTTTAATGTTTGATGATTGCATCTTTTTACATATGCATCTGCTTACATATGTGACCCTGGACCACAAAACCAGTCTAGTAGCACAGGTATATTTGTAGCAATAGCTAAAAGTACACTGTATGGGTCAAAATTTTCAAAGATATCAAAACTTTTTTTTTTGGTCAGTAATATTCATTGCTTAGAACTTCATTTGGACAACTTTAAGGGTGATTTTCTCAATATTTAGATTTTTTTGCACCCTCAGATTCCAGATTTTCAAATAGTTGCATCTCGAAACAAATATGTGGAAGAATGATTACTTTCAACCCTCATTCTGACCCTTTGTCTTAAACGATCTGTTTTAAGGGGCGTGTCCTAGGCTTGTCAGGAATCGGTCACTTTTATGATTGGCTAATGTCATTGCATAGGAAACAGTATCAATGCCCCCTCGATACTGCATGTGAAAGTTTTGACAACATGAACAAAATAAAACAGTCATTTCCAGACAAAGCATTATGAAATTATTTCCTTACAGTTTGTGATGCAGCTGCAGTCAGATCTAGTATCGCCTCATCGTTCAACAAATGTAAACGAGGCACAGTGTCAAGGAGAGTTTATCGTTTATAAAACAAAATCCTCCGAACAATCCTCTGACACGAACCAGAATGCCATTAAAAATAAACTATTCACTTGTTCCTTACGCTGGGATCCTAATGTTCCCCTTCAGTCGTTTCACTACGACGTTACATATGAGTTCCCATATGTAACGTCTCCGTTCCCTCCTTCAGGGAACGAGGGTTACGTACGTAACCTAGACGTTCCCCTTCAGTCGTTTCACTACGACGTTACATATGAGTTCCCATATGTAACGTCTCCGTTCCCTCCTTCAGGGAACGAGGGTTACGTACGTAACCTAGACGATATCTATACAAAGATGCGAACAAGCTGTTTAAACCAAACGCATCAATGTGAACGTTCTTTCACTGCATTTGTCCTATTGATGAAAGTCTCAAGTGCGTGGACTGTGTCAGAAAACGCAAGCGCATCTGTATACTGACTAAAACAAACACAGTGTTAGGAAGGTTACTTTGGAAATGTAATAAGTTACAGATTACAAATTACCCTATTTAAGTAGTGTAACTATTTCAATTATTTTATTAAAGTAATGTAACTGACTACATTTGATTATTTTTTTGATAGGGCTGCCCTCGACTAAAGATTTTTCTGGTCTACTAGTAGTCGTTCATTTTAAGCATTAGCCGACTATTAGTCACTTGTTTATGAATAAACCATATACATCATAATAATGAGCCTTTAATTGCCTACATAACCTAATAAGAGCTCAAGTGCACATACAGCTTGCCACAGTGCACCCAAGCGGCAACCTCCCGGTCTCCCTCTTGAAGCCAACATGGAAGTGACTAAAACTTCAATTCATCGACTGGCCACTAGAGACTGTCTGCAAAAGGGAGTCAATCCCATAGACTCCTGATGTTAAAATGCCCAACTTTACAGCAGAAAAAAATATGTTTACAGCCTGGTACAAAAAGTGGTTTTGGTCTATAGCTAATTTTGCCCTTCATGTCAACTGTGAAGGGGGTGAACTTTTTTGTAACTCATCCGTTTAAATTATATTAAGCCTTAAAGTTCTGGATAATTTAGGGCAAGGCCACTTGAGTGACAGGTGGATTGCCGCTGCTGTTACCACCGTTGCGCTAGGCGGGCGTGGTTTCAGCAACCAGCTCCACCCACGTCCCGCCTCTTTGCCCATTTTCGATTATCCGGGAGTGACGTGCAGTGATGCGATTCCAAGATGGCGACGGCCGATTCCCGCCCACTAAGAGCTTCAAAAATGCTCTTCAGAAACCTACGGGTGACATCACAGACACTACGTCCATATTTTTTACAGTCTATGAGTGCACCGGCAGATATAATAATTATGAATGTGTCTGGAAAAAACAGCAAGGAGACTGCATTAACGGTTTAATAATTTATTGATAAACTACTGCTTTCTTTGTTTTCGGCTTAAGAGAAGTTGTCGATACTAACTCATCATTAGTGATGCGCCTGTATGGATGTTTTTTACGGATTACATAATCAGAGAACATTTGTTTTCTATTTGAAATGGTTCATTTGAAAGTAGACATTTCAGTCTCTATAGATACGTTTTTCATGTCTGTAAGGCCTATAGACAGAGTTTCAAAGTTTCACGCTTAAGTTCACAGAGCAGGTGGCAGAAAGCATCCTGTTTGCTTTTATTATTTTACAAAAGCGCAACGTTTCGTTGTTATTGTGAGTGCACACAAATAAACAAAGAGTCTTTACAGATTCGAAAGAAGTGTTACTTTTACTTGTCCTGCTCAGTGTGCTATATTACCACATAGACCACTTGTTAACGATCTGTCCGTCACTGACTGCGTGACTTCGCCACTTCATGTGGATTTTTTTTTTCCTGCGACTAAGAGACTAATAAAATTTTGTAAATTACTTTCCTAAATTTAAATTTCTGCTCTTTTCCAAACTGTTAATCATTTTGAAACACTTAAAGCAGGCAGGGTTAACCTTACAGTAGTACTCAACACTCATTACTGTCAGACTTTCAAAAGTCCTTTATCTCTTGAATTAAGATTATGATCATTTACATTTTTTTTTTTTACATTGAGCTCATTCTGAGATCAAACACTGAATTAAAATCATAACAACATAGAGTTTAATAGCACTAAAACACTGGCATCTAACAATTACCTTAAAAAAAGAAAGCATATACATAAACCAACACAGGAAAATGTGAAAAATGTGAAAAAGTGAAAATATTCAGATGTGTATTCAACTGTAATTGTAAACATTTTCATAAGAAACTGTAAATGTAGTTTTTGTACACAGTACAAAGCTGTCACTGGGCTGATAAAAGACACATCTTTGTACTTATTCACCCCTAAATGATACATATTGGTACCTAAAGTGTACAAATTGATACCTTTTAAAAGGGTACTGCCCCAGTGACAGTTTTGTACCATTTTTATGAGAGTGTAGCCAATAATATCCTTAATTAAATCCATGATATCAACAGCACTGAGGTAAATAACAACTGTTGGCCTGAAATGCTCATGCTCACTATCAGCTAAAGGTCTGGGCCTCACTATCAATTAGGAAAGATGGCACGGTAGAAAGATCAAAAGTTATCCTACAGGTGTAAAGGAACTACACCTTTTCCCAGAGACCATAAATTATTTACTTTGCAGACGGTATAAATTTATAATGTGGCTGTACATTTTTATGATATAATAAATCAGCTGCATCAGAATCAGGAGTGTGAGTCACTATTACAAGAAACGCCAGAAAGAAGCAAAGAAGTCTAAACTCTGCCAAAAGAACAAATGCAACATCTTTGCATGATTGCATAAACAGTAAACAGCTATTAAATGAACAAATGTTCCTGAGGAAGCGCAGGGGGACAATGGTGTCAGGCCATCTATTTTACACAATATTTATTTATTTTTTATATGATTCATTTCTATACAACAACCAAGAGTGTTTCATAATTTATTTTTGCTGCCTTACAATAAACATTTTTGCTAACATGTATGTAGATTTTACTGTTTCACCCTTTTCTTTGATGTACTTTTAATCTTTTAATACATGAAAGTCCATCATTTTCAAAATGACCTATAAGTCTGCCACCAATAATATTTCTTTCAAAGGCTAATGTAATTTTTAACCAAGCTAGATCAAATATGAAAGGTGATGGTGAGGAAAAAGAAACATCTATGTAAATATCACTTAAGTACAGAAAATTTTGCACACAATTTCCAATCAAGTTGTAATTTTGACAAGTGTTAAAAAATATGTACCTTTAGGATAAAAAGTTATAAATAAAAAGTCCACGAACAGCGAATAGTAATATATTTAACAGGACAATACTTATTGCAAATGTAGCGTCTGGACCAATCAGACATACATTAATTGTTACATTTAACAAATAGTCTTTAAACACAACAGGCCAGCTACATGCTGGAGCTCTGGAGACAAACCCCCCCAAAGCAACTAACACCCCAAAAGGGCTCAGTTGCCAGGACAACGATCTGATACCACAGGTTTTATTGCTTCAAGGAATGCACATCTGCCCATGCTACATTTGCCATAGGAAAGACACAATGCCTATAGACTCTTTCCTATTCATTCACAGACAAACCTTTCTTTGACCTTCCTATCACACATAGCCCAGGTCATTGTGTACAGTATTACTGCATTGTATTTTAATTTTGTCTGTTGTATTTGTATTCGTCTTTCTACTGTTTTATGCATGTATTATGATAGATGACTAGTAGTATAACCCACCTATGTCATGCTTGGACTCTTTGAGTTCGTATTTTAATGATCTAAAAGATGGTGTAAATTAGATGTTGATACCTTTGCAACATGTTAGTGTTTTAAGAACCTTAGTAGTTTTTGCATCAACACCCAATCGAATTACATATGCAAATTACCATGCTCACAGACAAAGAGTCGTAAACTTTCTCTCCAAAGGTGAAAGTTACCATTGGTTCATGGACCTCCTGGAGGCACAGCCTCCAGAGAGTTTAAAGGCATCGACCCCTCTCTCTTCTCTACTCTCTTCACTTTCTCCTTCGTCTGCAACATCTTCTGATTGCTGCCCGTGTGGAGGAACCCACAGGGAGCCTGAGCCGGCACAGGGCGTGCCCGGCGGGCCCGACAGGCCCAACATACAGAGCTGTGGCTCTCGACCACAAAGAGCCAGACAGTTCCACTCAAACCTGGAATTCATCTTCATGACTCGCCTCAGCCAGTCAGTGGTTCTTGGAGAACCTAAGAAGATGAGCTAGAACTCTTCAGGACTTCCCTAAGCGTGCGCCAGGCCTTGCGGCCTTGTCTTTCCATTCCTCAAAGATCACAGGACTTCAGCTGGGTCCCTCTCAGCTCTTGGTTCTTCTTCACTTTTCACATGGGAAGAAACTCCCAGTCACCAACGAGTCAGGACATCTTTGGAGTTCATCACTCTTCAGACCCGGAAGAACGTGATTGCAATTCCAAAACCACCACTGCTTCAAACCACCAAGACTTTCAGAGACTGCATTTGGACACTTGTTCGACGACCAAGGCAATGCAAGTATCGTACACTTAACTAAACATACAGAGGTTTAGTATAAGCTGTAGACAGCACTGATGGTTTCACAGCAGGTGGTTAACTGACTCTTTTCATAGCTTCATTCTCTTGTCTCTCTCTAACTGCTTCTCACTGACCATTCCCCTATGTATGAGTGATTTCATGTTTGTTTGTTTAGATTAGTTATGTGTTAGTCCTTCGTTAATAAACTATGGTGCACAAATTACATGAGCTTTGATTCTGATTCTGCTTTGCAAATTAATGTCCCTTTACGATTCCGATTCGAGCTACTTGCTCTAATGCAATGGTACTTTAAGAAAGTTATTTTCTGTGGCTAAGAAAATATCACTTCTTATAGTTGATATAAAGATTATACTGAATGTTCGCTGAGCGAACAGATTAGTTGATGGAAAATTGATTCTGCTACAGTTACTACTGGCAGCTGATATAAGTAATTGTAATTAATCATAATTAATTGTAATTATTTATATACATTTCCCTTTGAGCTAAATTTGCCACACAAATTCTGAAATACATAAAAGTATGAATAAATTATCTACAAATGGTAAAACATTCAAGAAAATTCATGTATATTTTCATTGGTAGATTCAAAAAATTGGACTGGATATTACCAGTACAAGCTTGAGAATAAATATGTGGCAAAAACAAAAAGATAGATCAATGTAAACAACACTTATGCACAGAATATTCTGTGTATCATTTCTAGTGCTGTCGAATGATTAATTGCGATTAATCGCATCCAAAATAAAAGTTGTTTATATTTTACATACACACACATATATATATATATATATATATATATATATATATAAAACATATTTTTCTTAAATATATTCATGCATGTGTGTATTTATATATCCAGAGCTGTCAAACAATTAATCACATTTAAAATAAAAGTTTTTGTTTACATAGTATATGTGTGTACTGAATTATACATTTAAGAAAAATATGTTATGTGTGCATGCAATTAATTGCGATTAATCATTTGACAGCACTAATATACACTAATATATGTAAACAAAAACTTTTATTTTGGATGCGATTAATCGTGATTAATCATTTGACAGCAACTAATTGTGAAGTTGCAAAAAGTGTTAAAATATGTTTCAATTTCAGATATAAAAAATTATATCAAAGAAATGTCCACAAAAAGTAATAAAACTTGTACAAAATATACATTTAACAAGACAATTTATGTACATTATCTATATATGTAATTGGAAATTAAGGCTGCCAATGTTAGCATTGCAAAGCTAGTGATGAAATATTAATGTGTGGAGAAAACAAAGACAAATCAATGTAAATATCACTTATGAACAGAATATTCTATGAACAGAAAATATGTGACCCTGGACCACAAAGCCAGTCACAATGGTCATTTTTTATTTTTTTTTAAATTGAGATTTATACATCATCCAAACGTATAAAGCTTATTTATTATAAATATAATAAATAATGCAGTCCACTGATGTATGGTTTGTTAGGGTATGACAATATTTGGCCGAAACAAAATTAAGTTTTGATATATTTACAGTAGAAAAGGTATAAAATATATTCTTGGAACATAACTTTAATATCCTAATGATTTTTGGCATAAAAGAAAAAAAAAAAAATCTATAATTTCGGCAACTTTATTGGCAATAGCTACAAATATACCCATGCTACTTATGACTGGTTTTGTGGTCCAGGGTCACATATTTAATTGGACTATTACGCAAAAAGTGTTTAAAAAAATACTACAGTTTTGGATATATAACATGCTATCCATGTTAGACTTGGCAAGACAAAGGAGTCTGGCATTTTACTTAAATGTAATTTTCAGCACTGTCATTTCCATCCATTTCCATATAACCATATTAGAAGAGACACCCTAACACACAGAGAGCTGAGTAATTTTGTCAGTCTGGGTGCAGTCTGGGGTATGCCATAGCATGCTGTGACAATTAGCATTCCATCATTTAGTATTGGCACGGTAAAGTATGCTTTCATTATCAGCGCAGCACACACGCTGGGACAGAATCCCAAAAAGCAGATCACTTTCATCCATTAAAAAACACACACAAACACACACCTCTCATTTAATAACACACAAAAGACTAAACTGAAACAAATACACATCTCAACCAACAGGAAATATGTTAAGTTCCTTTAAAGGGGCGCCTAAAGCCTGTACTTCATCACACACCGAATAAACAACAACAACATAAAATTGATGAAACTATAAGGCAGAATAGATTCAGTACAGTTCAGAAAAAGCCTTGTACAAGAATCACACATCGGAAACAAGTTCTCAGCGAAAAGATCATTTCCTGCAAACGCACTCTGAAAATGAACATCCACTCATTCTCAGGCTGGCAAAAGCCCACACAAAAACACCAAATGAGAAGAGGAGAGGACACAGCATCATAAAGTGAACTGCCCACCAGTCTATTACAGCCATACATCAGGCCCTTTGTTGAGTGTGTGTGGTGTTGTAAGAGCCCTTTGCAGCAGCTGAGTGTTTCCATACAGGCACAAATTGAAAATGGAATCGGATTCTATATATCTGCTGTATCCTAGAGATTTACATCCCTAAACCTAAACAACAAACTGAAACCATTTTATTGTATCTCCATCTAACACAGTGGTTCTCAACTTTTGTGATTGTATTGATCTATTGTAGGGTGACCAAGTCCTCTTTTTCCCAAACATATTTTCAAATTGCCTAATATGCCCAGGATTTGTCTTTATTTTCCCATTGACGTGCTCTTCCCAAGGCCTCATGCATTATATGTACATGAATATGCATTTGCTTTGACCATTCTCTGTAGATCCCACCTTCTTGCACGCCACGATTGGCAGATTATATACAATTCCTGCATGCTATTGGTCAAACTACTTTTCAGTCATTGCCTTCAGCATGAAAAAGAGGAAACATGGTCACCCTACAATTTGTCCACAACATTTTAAGGTACATCTGGTGTAGTAAAGTTTTTCTTTCAATAAGGAGTGTGAGAAACAAGGTGTCACAACACGTGAGTTAAAAGGCGCAATACGAAGATGAAATGCAATGAAAAGCTTTTAAAGTAATCCACAGCTGTAACTCCACAAAAAGAAGGCAAGAATACACATAATGACAAGACCAGACAACAAACACTAAACTGAAAGCAACTTATAAACATTGGCTAATGATAGACAGACAGGTGCTGGTGATTAACTAATAATGACAATAACAAGGACAGGAACAGGAACACCATATATGGGCACATGAGGAAAAAACCAATACAAATAATCCAGGGGTATGACACAAGCAGTAATAGCTAACTAAAATAAAAATTTAAATGAAAATAGTTACAAATAATAATTATTATAAAATAACTAAGAAATTCAGAATTCCAGATGTTTTAAAAAATCGTATTTCCGGATTCTTTATTTTATTTTATTTTATTTTATTTTTAAATATTGACATTTCCATTTCTACAATTAATAATTCACTACCCTATATTCTAGAATTTCCAAAACAAACAAACAAACATTATCTCATTAATTCATATTATTAGACGTTTGCTGAGGCCCTGGTTGAGAACCATTATTGGAATGTTACAGTATAATTAATTTATTATTGGCTAAAATGATTGTTTAAATAAAAAATACGCTATTTATGGATTTACAGTAGGTTTGAAATAAAGAGGGAAAACCATAGCAAAGATATATAGCAGTCTAGGTGGGACATACATATATATATATATATATAAATATGTGGTCGAATAAATATAAATTCACATATTGCACATAAATGTACTAATTTTAGCCTTGGGAAAAAAAATCACAACATTTTCAGAATTGACTAGTCGTCTGATTGTTCTGCACAATATGGAAGCCGTTTCCTCCACTGAATTAAAAAAAAAAAAAAAAGGTTATTGGACTTTTTCATCTCACAAGTCTGACTTTTTTTCTCAGAATTGCATGATATAAGCTCACAATTCTGGCTTTTTTCTTAGAATTGTGAGATATAAACTTGCAATTGCGAGTTATAAAGTTAGAATTGCGAGATATAAACTCACAGTTCTGACTTTTTTCTCAAATTGGGTGAGATAAAAACTCACAAATCTGATTTTTTTCTCACAATAGCAAGTTTGACTTTTTGCAAGTTATTTAGCCAGAACTGTGAGATATAAATGTGCAATTCTGAAGCCATATCAGTCTTTTCCCCCCTTTTCTGAGAAAATTGTGAAGTCAGAACTGTGAGTTTATATCTCGCAGTCAGAATTACGAGATATAAACTCAAGGTTCAGAATGTTTCCTCAGAATTGCATGACAAACTCACAGCTGTAAGAAACAAAGTCAGAATTGTGAGATAAAAACTCGCAATTCTGACTCTTTTCTCAGAATTGCATGACAAAACTCACAACTGTGAGAAATAATGTCAGTAATGTAAGAAAAAAACTCACAATTCTGACTTTTTTCTCACAATTCTGACTTGTGAGATATAAACTTGCAATTACAAGTTATAAAATCAAAATTGCGAGATATAATGTAAACTCACAACTGCAAGAAATTGCAAGCAATTCTGAATATTTTAAACTCACAATTCTGACTTTTTTTTCCTGAATTGTGAGATATAAACTTGGAATTGCAAGTTATGAAGTAAGAATTGTGACAGAATTCTGATTTATTTTCTCATAATTGGAAAAAAAAGTCAGAATTGTGAGAAAAAGTTTACACCAAGTTTACACTGCGAGACATAAACTCTGACTTTTTCCTCAAAATTGCATGATATAAACTTGCAATTGCAAGTTATAAAGTCAGAACTGGGAGACATGAACTCCCAATTCTAAGATATAAACTCACAGTTCTGACTTTTTTATCAGAATTGTGTGATATAAACTCACAATTGCGAGAAATATATTAGAATTGTGAGTTTAAAAACTACCAATTAAGACTTTTTTCTCACAATTTTCTCAGAAAAAGGGGGGAAAAGACTGATATGACCTCAGAATTGTAAATTTAACACATAGCTATCTATATCTATCTATATCTATATTTATCTATATATCTATATCTATATCTATATATCTCTATATATATATAAAATTCGCAATTTTTACAGTTCAGGACTGTGAGTTTATATCTCGCAATTCTGACTTTATAACTCACAATTGCACGTTTATATCTCACTATTAAGAAAAAAAAACATAATTGTGAGTTTATATCATGCAGTTCTGAAAACTCACAATTGCAAGAAATAAATTAGAATTGTGAGATAAAAATCTGAATTTTTTTAAACTGACTTTTCTTTTCCTAAATTGTGAGGTATAACTTGCAATTGCAAGATATAAATTCACAGCTCTAACTTGTTTTTCTTAGAATTGCATGATATTAGCTCGAATTGCATGATATTAACCTGGAATTGCGAGTTATAAAGTCAGAATTGCAAGATATAAACTCACAGTTCTAACTTTTTTATCATAATTGCGTAATATAAACTCACAATTGTGAGAAATAAATTAGAATTGTGAGTTAAAAACTAGCAATTAAGACTTTTCTCACAATTTTCTCAGAAAAAGGGGGAAAAGGAGACTGATATGAAAAAAAAAAAAGTCAAACTTGCAACTGTGAGAAAAAAGTCAGAATTGTGAGTTTATATCTCGAGTTCACGTCTCCCAATTCAGAGTTTCTAACTTGCAATTGCAAGTTTATATCATGCAATTCTGAGGGAAATGTCCGATTTGTGAGATTATGTCACACATTCTGAGAAAAAAAGTCAGAATTGCTAGTTTACAAAATTGTGAGATAAAAAGTCAAATTTGCAGGAAGCACTGTTTTGTGGTTAATTTGAACCAGACAGCCGAAAACCTTATAAATTAACTTATTGTTGCATGTAACTTATTATTGCAAAAAAATAAGTCTTACATAAATATAGAATAATTATATCAATCCAGCCCATAAAGTAGGTGTGCTATAAAATTTTACTAACACAATGATTGACAAATAAAGAGAAGAAAATCAAAGAGCGCTGATTACATAAAGAGTTTTAATGAAAATGCTATATGTGGAAACAAACGTGCACATTCTGCAGAAATGCTTTCAGCACTTTCATTACAAAACGCACGCATCAACAGGCAAAAGAGGTTGATGTGCATCACAGAGTACAGGATATGTTCACTCCGCATGTAGAGTTTTATCGTGTTCACCTATTCATCAGGGCCCATTAGCAACATGCGTCAAGAGAAACAATACTGATCTAAACAACCACATTTTTACATAGTCCTACTCAGCATACATACATAAAACGTACTGACATTTTGACTCAAGCTTTCAGGGTCGAGCGCTTGTGTAAACAGACTTCCATTTCACCAGAGATTTGGAATATCAACACTAATGCGATTGACATTTCTAGTTATTAAACATGAAACCCAAAGCATGAAATGTTCTAGTAACAGTGCAAAGTTTAAAAATAAAAATCCTGTTGAACTACTGAGTCTATGCATAATGTGTACTCCACTGTGACTGCACCACTGCTGAACAGTTTCAAGGTTGGCCAAAACATACTAGTTCAGTTGCCTCCTGTGCTTTAACAACAGGTACAATCTGCTGTTTGTGGTTGTTGTTGTTTGAGGGGTTGGGGATGTAGGGATTCAGGGGAAAAGATTTCCCCATACTGACATTAAACATACACAATTGTGTAGTGCTGTTATTAAAATATGAGCTACATTCATAACAAATAGAATGGAATACAATAACAAAAACAGAACGAACAATGAGCACTCTTCAGTTATAAATGTTGTATGACTTTCAGAAACTTTGTCTCTTAGTTTAATGTTTGTTTTTGTGGATCAAGATCAGTTTTTTCAAGCTTTTTGATCTCAAAGTTGTCCAACACAAACTCTATTTAAGTTTTCATCTTGATTTTGTGTTTTGAAACATTTTAATTTAGAGTTAGATTATTTATCATTTTTAATTGCTTATATTACAGGTAATTTACAGAAATATTATGTTTTGTAGCGTGTATGACTGTTATACCGCCAGCTGTGGTCCGATCTCCTTAAAACTTTGCATGCTTGTTTAGAATCACCTGCCACATGTGTTCACCAGGTTTTGAGTGTTCTTTTAGCCTTTATAGGATTTTGGGTAAATTCAGACAAGCCCCTTTTCTAAATGACCCCGTTTGAGGTTCCCAAAGGGTAAATTTTAACATTTTTTTGATAATTATTGAACTTGGGAGTTATTTTTCCAGATTGAGCGAAAAACCTAGGAGTTGTTTTTCTCAATCATTTAACAAACAATTTGACTGACAGCAGTGGTTCTAGAGGCAAAGTCGTTTGGAATGAGGAGTTCTGTCTAATGATACAAATATTGCATGTATGTGCAAAAAGCTGCGCAATCCACAATCGTTTACAACCTTGAAAAACCCAATATTGCTCCCAGTGGCCGATTTCTTTCAAATCTCTCACAGACCTTTGGGGCCATGAGTCAAACAGGCCCACAGAGTTTCATTCCGACTGGCCTCTGTTAACCATGTCTAATATGTGCTCAAACTTCATCGGCAAATGGTGGCCATGTTTTTTTTTGAGATACGCAAATGTCCTTATAGACACTTGTAACACTTTGGACCAAGGCCGTGCACTGCGATTTTCATGTTGATAGGAAAAATAGTTGCATAGGTATAGCCATTTGTGTTTTTTTCTCCTCTCATAGCACCACCAAGTGGTCAAACTCTGCGATTTATGTCCTGTGACCTCAGATTGAGCTCTTACATGAGTGTTCTTAAATGAATTTGGTGAAGATATCTCATTGTGTTCAGGAGTTATGGGCATTTTACTAAAAGTGGCCCTGCCCCTTCCGAACATTTTGGCATCCCTTTGCGACGGTGAATCGGAAGTTCAACTTTTTTTTTTGATAATAATTGATATTCCCTCTCCAGAGAATCTTTTTGCACTGGTTTGGTTCCGATCAGGTAAAAAGCCTAGGACTAGTTTGCAAAAGTAGGTTTTCGCCAAGCTCATGATCGAATCTGAGGCATGCCTACGACTGATGGTTTAGGAGTTATGAGTACTTTTGATCGCTGTAGTGCCCCCATCAGGCCAATTGGGGTGAGCCTTGGTGACATTGTTGGTGGTGTGAGTACTACCAACCCTCCAAGTTTCAAATCTCTATGACTTAGGGTTTGGTCTGCATGACCAGTTTTACATGGAGATCGCTGATCCGTTACCATTCTAACAATTACAATAAGGTTTCAGCGCTACACGCTTGAACACCTAAAAATCAATAAACTACTTGCACATAATTTTAGCTGTCAGTTTTAGTGCTTAATCTTGTTTTCTACACACACAGTTCTGTAATTCACAAGAGTTAGAATCACATTCTGCAACCAAATTAACTACCAAAAAATGCAGTTAGTGTCACATTTATTAACAAATTTATGCAGTGTGCTTAACTAGTTGTGAAAGACATATTTAAATCAGTGACGTATCTCTCTTCGGTATGCAGAGAAAAGTACAATTCATGACTTCACATTGCCAGATCCTGCTACAAGGAGAAAAAAAGACAACAACAACAAACAAGAACAAGACCGTAATAAGCTAAAATAAATCCAAATGCTTTATTTTGGAAGTAAGACCAAAGTATCACAAGCTGATCCTTTTTTAAATTAACATAAACTGGATCGCTTAATGAGTTAAGCACAAACAACAATCCCAAAGATGCTTGCAATATGTGGATATGGCAACACTTCAAGAGCACGCTCCGTGAAGCAGCCTTCCACACATAAACAAAGCATGATGACTCTGTCAGTTGTGGTTTGAGTGAAAATTGCTTAAGTGAAAATTGCAGAACATAACACACTTTGGTTGTTGTAATATAACTTTGGTCAAAAATAGCACAAACCAAACATGCAAGAGGCCTAACTGTTGTTATGATTATCATGGTGTCAATCATCACAATTTTGTGCTGTATGTCGATGCACAACATTTGAAAGCTGACATTTTGTTCAATATCAAAAGTATCCTGTTCTTTCTTGTCTGTTGGCAAGTTGACAGCGTATTCGTTGCTTTGAGCATTCAAGCGGCACGTAAAGCGATCATCTCTTCCTTTTTACTACTAGTTATAGCATAAAATAAACATGAATGAACATTAGAGTTATGTTGTCTTAACCGTAGAAAGACAACAATACACCATTGTTCACTGATGTTAATCTAACTCTCCTGTTTGGCGGATTCAGCATTATAATTGGTCAGATCACCTGTCGATCAAACTTCTGGCGAAGGGTGAAATTATAAAGGCATGTTTACACCAAGAATGATAACTATAAAGATAGCTATAACAATAAGTATATTATTGTCCACAACAAAGCACAATATCATCCTGTTTTTATAACTGCATGTTTCAATTATGTTCCATGATCTCAGTCAGTTTCAATGCTCTATTAGTGTTGGGTATAATATTTTTTGTTAAAGGGGTTATCGGATGCAGAACTCACTTTTACAAGTTGTTTGAACATAAATGTGTGTGGGCAGTGTGTGTCCACAACCACCCTATAATGATAAAAATTCACCCAGTGGTATTTTTTTATCTTCATAGGTAAAATCCCCCTTTTTCAAATCAGGCCACTCTCAGCTTCTTGACTAAGGCCACTCCCACGATAGTTGATTGACATGACCGTCTTACCTTAGACCCACCCTAACTGAGCGAGTTGAGAACAGTCCAACCGCCATTGTGTCGACTCCGGGGCAAAGGAAGACAAGAATGTCTCTGATTGAGAGACTGGGGTGTTCTGTTGTTGGATGTAGTAATGAACATAGCAGTAATATTTACTCCCGACATCTGAGCAACTGAAGACGCAGAGGATTAACATTACTTTTGTTTTTGAAGGAAATGCACCTGGCGATCTACATAAATGCGTCTGTGTTTGCAGGAATCATTTGTGATCCAGCTTCACCTACAGCAGAAGTATAAGGATTATAAGTATAAGGGTTTTAATGCATCTTATATAAGGGTTTTAATACATCTTTGCAAATCGCCTTTTTTAATAATGTGCTAGTTAGCAAGTTTCGCAGCTAAAGTAAACATTACAGCTCGTCACCCCACAGAAAAGAGGGGCGGGGTGAGCAGAGCTCATTATCATTTAAAGGAACACGCAACAGAACGGCTTACTCTAAAAAGGGCTGATTTTGAGGTAAAAAGTGTGTTTTTTACATTACCACTGAAAATTTTTAACCAAAGTATGTTAATGACTTCTCATTAAAGAAGTCATTAACATATCATATCAACTTGTGGAAAATGTGCATCCGATGACCTCTTTAATATGTTTTAGAGTGTAGTATGTTTTATGTTAATGTTTTTTATTTTATTTTAGGAACATAGACGGGTAGATAGATTGTTGTTTTATGTGTGTAAGGTATAAACAGGAGTGCTGCTATTGTAATAAATCAAATATCCTGTGGAGGATTAATTATGTATGTAAGTTAAAGCTCTTTAAACCCAGATGGATTCTGATTGGCTGTCAAAAATCATTCTGAAAGTGATTCCAATGATATTGTTCCTCTTTGTCATTACTGTTTTAGATGTGGTATGGACACTTCTTAGAATTTTCTTTAAATTGGTATTATTAAAACTTAATTGTTAAATAGTTACAGGTATTGTCTTTGATGTAAATGGGCATTTAATCATCCTGTGGCCCCCGCTGGAAGGCCCTGCCATCCTGGTTGATAACCATTGATCTAGATTTTTAAAGAATGGTTGGGAAAGTTGAAGCTTGTGATCCCATAATGCCATGGGAAATGAGTCATCAGATTCAAAGTGTTGAAAAATAAGAAATTCTGAGCCAGGTGTATCAAGATAGTTTTAAACTGCAACTTTGTGGGTCATGTGAGTTAGAGTTTTGAGCTCACCTTATTTTCTGTTTCCTCGCTGTTCACCCCATATCCTCTGTCTATAGTCTGCATCAATAGTTCAAAAAGTACATTCATTCCTGAATCATCATGAAAGAAAATGGTCAGAAAGTTGTTTTTGTTATTCATCAGTTCTCTACTACAACAAACACTAGTTTAAAGCCACAACAACACTCAAAGACACTTGACCGTACAACCGTACGATTTAATATTCCGTATGCGTACGAGACAGTATGTTCATACGACGACACTCAAATGAAACGTCTCATCTTGTTTCTAAACAAATTTATGAACGCTCTTTATGAATGCTCAGAATACTGTATCTGGCAGTTTGTCCCAGTAAGTGTTTAATTAAACGTGTCAAACCGACTTGTTCCGAAAGAGCCTCTGGGAAATATTTTAATTATAGAATGCATTTTTTTTGCTTATTTGTGTCCAATTACATGATGTTTCTTTTGAACTGCTAAAGCATGCGCCGAGATAAATCAATTTATCACTCAGCTCTCATGATAAAAACAATTAAAACGTTGCAGCAGATGATGAAACTTTGATTCACAGCATTCATTTGGAGTATTACAGCCATTATATGTGCTAATGCCAGACATTATAAGACTGTTCTCAATAAGCAACAGCACAACAGTCTTTCATTTGGCTCTTTTTCTAATAGCCAGTCCCAAGAGGGGAAAAGAGGACGGCAATGTTCTTTCTGAGTTAAAGGCCACCGTAGTGTAATACAGTTTTAAATCACACTCTCAAAGGTGAAATTACATAACTACATTGAAGCTTATTGTTGCTGGCCTCTCTCTATCCCTTCTCCACTCGTTCGTTCGTCTCTCCATCCTTTGACGACAGCGACACATCAACCACGCACTTGGATTATGTTTGTTCCACCAAATGCTTTAAACAGGCACCTTTATTGTGGAGAATTATTTCACACAATGCACTAATGAACGTGTGGGATATAGGTGCTCATTGAAAAGGTGCTTAATCCTTTCATCAAAGTCCATTATCCCCATTATGACACATTCCCATTTATTCAGCAAGAAAACAAAAATGTGAAAACCTCTCTTTGTAAAGACTAACAATATCAATGCCAGCCCTTTGTGCCATTTTCATATTACAAACCGTCGTCGAGTTAATTACACAAAAACACAAAGCTTCATATAAATTATTCTATTGAAACACTGAAAGGAGTATTAGCGCTAACATATTAGCTTCCATTGAAGATGGGACGATTCAGGAAGCTTTTGTGTCTCACATTCAACATCCACCCACACATTCCCACATTTACACACTCCCACTTCCTGTTATAAGGCCAGAAGCATACTGTACGCAAGTACACAGAACTCGGCCTGTTATACAAAACGTAATGTGCGTGATAACAGACCTCAGCATACAATAAAAGAATAACATTCAAATGTTTGTGCAATAAAACTCTATCATGTGCCATGTGTTGTTACTCTATTAACTACCTGGCTAGCAGCTATGAATCTGTTAAAATGTAACCTGCTCACTAAGATTGATTCCCTACTGTTCTCCACAGTCCACAATGAAAATACTGACTCAAAAGAGAGAAGGTTGACTTTAGAAGTTACAGTTACTAATTTCCCTTTGTGGGAGGGAGTATAATTGCAGTATAATTCAAATCTTTAAAAAAGTATATTTAAAAAAAAAAAAAACTTGAAATAAAAGATCACTGAAGTGTACGTAACACACTCAGGTACATTTTAATAAGTGTACTCTGTATTCAAATTGTCAAAATTTAAATTTACTTTAAAGTACATTTTACATTGTTTTAACAAATATAATTTTAATAATAATAAAATTAATAATGATTACTAAAGCACATGTGATCTTGATTTTTTTTTAACTGTAGTGTTAGTTGATATTACCTTTGAAGTTACACTCTAAAAAATGCTGGGTTTAGCTTGTTGGGTCATTTTATTGGGTTATTTTTAATATTTTTACCCATGCTGGGTAATTTTTACTGGGTTATTAGATACTGGATTTATTTATTTTTTTTTTTTTACCCAACCGCTGAGTTGAGCCTTTCTCTGATGAAACCATCCAGCTGCTGAGTTACCATCAGAATGCAGGCTTTTTGCTTCCTCTAATGTAACAAGAGAGAGCGGTTCACAGTGCTGCCGATTTGGTGCGCTTCTTCAGCAAAATTAAGATTTGTATACATTTTATTTCATTTATAAAGTCTTTACTGTGCTGTAAATTATATTATTTTACGCAACGCAACAAACAAGGATGAGATGTCAGTCAGCTGCAGCCGCAGCGGTCGTTTCGCACGATGGAAATGCCTTTTGCCTTGCATAACAAATTGATTTTATTAATTTTATCACTGAATTTAATTTAATTTATTTTGATGTTAAAATATGTTCTCTAATCTTAGTACTGTTTTTTTAATGGGCAGGTTATCGAGTCAGTCACAACATCTTTTGGCTACGAGTGAAACGCAAAGCAGCGGTCTGAGGTTCATATTCCCCCGGCGAACAGCAGCCTATTACCGGCTTAGATTTCACCAACACACCGTTACGAGAATTAACGCTATTTTGGTGAAAAGTGATTACAGAGAATGGTTGAATACAATAAAATGCTACTTTTAAATGTTTGTTAAACAAATGTAAATGTATGTAATATTGTAACTATGCTGTACTCATCCAAATAAATTCACTTTGTCTTATATTTTTGTCCATGGGTGTATTCTTGCTTAATAATAAATGTTCATCTTTTGATCATTACTGTTGCCTCTATAATTCTGTGTGATTTAGAATTTTAAGCCAGGAATATAATGATTTTAAAAAATAGTTGATGTAAATAAAACAACCCAGCATGTCTGGTAAAAAAATATTTAACCCAACCAGCTGAGTCAAAATAACCCAGCATGTGTTCTGTCCAAAATTTATCCAGTGCTGGGTTGCCAAATAACCCAAGTTTTTAGACCCAGCATTTTTTAGTGTACCATAATCTAAACGTACTAAGCACAATTCAATACAACTTACAAGTTTCAATAGAACTGACATATATAGAATTGATACAATTCTATATAAGTTTATTTTAGTTTAGCATTACTGCTTGTCAGTACATTTAGCAAAACACTAATCATATTTAAAAGACACTATAAGTAATTATGAAATTACATACATTATTAAGATGTACTGTAAGGCTGGTGTAAGTAAGTCAAAGAATCACACAAGTACAACTAATTGTATTTAATATAAATTTAAATTATAATACATTTTCATATAATTTAGGGCTGTCAAATGATTAATCGCGATTAAACGCATACAAAATAAAAGTCTGAGTTTGCCTCATAAATCTGTGTGTACTGTGTGTAATATGTATATATCAATGCATACAAATGAATGTATATATTTAGGAGAAATATGTTATTTACGTACAAAATATTTTTATTTATAGATAATATAAATTATATAAAAATTGGCAAAAATACATATAAATATTTCTTAAATATATACATGAACATGTTTGTATTTATATATACATAATAATTACACATAGTACACACACATATATTAGGCAAACTCAAACTTTTTTGTATGCGATTTATCGCAATTAATCGATTGACAGCCCTAATTGCTTTGACATGCAATTAAGCGTCTAAAAACACTACATTAATTTCACACTTAAAGGGATAGCTCACCCAAAAATGAAAATTTGTCATCAATTACCCAAGAAGACCTTTGTTCATCTTCAGAACACTAATTAAGATTCTCGTTAACTTACACAGAGGAGAAGAAATTGTTGAATAAAGTTATTTTTGTATTCTTTGTGCACTAAAAGTATTTTTGCAGCTTCATAAAAATACAGCTGAACCACTAATGTCACATGGACTATTTTAACAATGTCCTTACTACCTTTCTGGCGCTTAAACGTGTCAACGTGAAAGCTCTCTAATTTTATCAAAACCACCTTGTGTTCCGAAGATGAACGAAGGACTTACGGGTTTGGAACAACATGAAGGTGAGTAAATAATGATAGAATTTTCATTTTTGTGTGAACTATCCCTTTAAGTAGCCTACAGTATATTCTGTTAAAGTATATTATATCTATATGCTTTTTAATAGTTTTTTCACAAGGGATGGATGCAATACAAACTTTTTTAGCTCATTTTAAATTACACTCTGACACATTTTGCAATGCAACAATGTGAAATTGAGACTGGGGAACATAGAAGCAACTGCGGTAAAGGCAAAATAAAAGAATCTACCTGAGGGCTATTTGACAGATGTGTGTTTTACAGGTCCTATTCGAGGGAAAATATCTAGTGTGTTAGGGCTTTATGTTCAAAAATAGAGATAAGGTTGAGCGCGAGAGACACTGATAAAGGATAATAGTCACGATGGAGGAGCATGATTTACTCTCTTAACAGAAAACACTTTCATCCACTCAAGTTTGTTTGTCCTACTTCCACATTCACAAGTTTGGAAAGAAGCAGCTGACTACTGTTTCAGCGGTGTTACATAGGGGAGATGATGATGGTATCTATCACTTCAGTGAACTCCAAACAGCTCCTCTGTCATCTTTCTTCTGTACTGTCTCATCAAAGCACAAAACAATTAAACCAATGGCCCAGAGAACTTCAATTCCCTGCGGAAAATCCCAAATATGATAGCTGTTGAATATGGCATTGCATTTCTAGCAGGTTATTAGCTCATTTAAGACAGTTTAGGCTGCTGAATAGTTGACAGGAACCACCAATGGATGGAAACTGGAAGACTTAACCTGTAATAACCTATTTTTCCCTTGACTGACATGGTCTGAACTAACTTGGACTAGCTACAAACCAGCAACCATGTTCCAAAAAGTCTTTAAAAATATTTGAATAATTAAAAAACCCATGTATCAAGTTAATTTAAATATACTCTTTGTATTCATTTTGGTTTCATGTGGTTTTAAAGAAATGTATGCTATCCTTTAAGCTCTACAATGTGGTGTATCCATCAAGAAAAAAATATTTTCTTTTTACAAATGTCATAAATTATTTATACACTCATTTCAAGCTGTTGAGTTGCACTATATGACATTTCACAACCTAAACTAACCTTGTCTTGTCACAAAAAGACTTATTTGTTATTGTATTTTATAGCAATATTTATTAAATATTTATATGAAAACCATCACACAAACAGGACTAAAAATATTAAAACCAGACACACTTAACTACAGATTAGTAATGTTACATCCATTCAAGGACCTACTTTAAAATCTAGGTCAATGATATAACTTCAGATGTATATTCCTGTACAAGTCCCACATTGTAGGGTTATAATAATGCATATCTAGGGCAGACGATGAAAAGAGAGGAACAAAGACAGGTTTAAAACTTCAATATGAATTTCAAAATCTATTCTGGCTTTATGAATTCCTCCTAGGTCTAACGCTTCTGGGTACAAAACGTACAGTACTTCCAACAGTAGAGGAACTACATACAGTAAGCTGTAGTGATGAAATTACAATGCAGAGATGTTTCGGTAGAGGCCTCAAGGTTCACAACTGAGAAGTTTTGACCCTAAGCTCACAGTTTCAGGCAACCGGCCAGGATTATATAATGAAAAGTGGAAGAACATGGGTAAAAAAACACCTCATCATATTTTATTCATTGATCTGGACCTTGACTCAGGTAGGTTTGAGATGCAGCATGAGATCAGCCAATGACTAATATAAAAAGTAAAAGTGGAACTCTGATTTGTTTAACTTTTTAATCAATGCTTCTCAGAAGCAAAACGTCCGCGCCTAACTGTTCAGAACGGTTTAGAAACTAAGCTGATAAGCACTGAGGCAAAAACAGTCAAAATGTACACAGTGAGCTTCATCTTAAAAGAAACAGCATTGCAGATATGCACTATGAGACTCGATAACCTTCAGGAAACGTCAGTGTGTAGTGTAGCCCATTAGAGCGGCGCTCCACAACTTGCTGCAAGCTTCAACTGCAAAGACTTGTTTATCTCAAAGTTAAACTAAATGAAAAGCAGCGAGTACATGCAGTGAAAGAGATAAACGGAGAGGGAATAAAGGGTAACAGTGTTGATACAGGGTTTGAGCAAGTGAATGAAAACATCAACACTGGAGGACTGATAATAAGATTGATGTACCAACAACAGTGAATTCACACAGTGCACTACAAATAAGCACACAGCACAGAGTAATTGAGTGTTTCTTTATAGGGGATGTGATTGGATGAGGATTAATGTAACCCCTGTTGGACAATCCATCTTATGCTGCTAGCTTTGCTTTGGAATGTGGCACATGGATTCTTGCTGGTCTAAGCAGTACATTAGCTGGTTCGATCTAATCATTAGATGGTCCAAACTAGTCATTACAAAATACCTGACCAGCCTCCATGTTTTAAAAACCAGCTGGAACATTTTTAACTAGTATGACCAACTAGTAGCCGGTTTGTTACTGATCAAAGATGGTCTACCACCAACTTATAACCATCTTATAACTTTCCTGCACCAACTTATGATCTTCTTACACCAACCAATGATCAACTCAACCAGCTAAAATCTAGAAACCAGGTATTATGTTCTTAAAACCAGCTGTACCACCTCAAGCTAGTATATATAACTGGTAGCTAGTAAAGGCCCAAGATAGTCTACCATCTTGCACTAACTGGCAAGTTTAACCAGCTGGTTTGATCCAACATTACGTACCATCTTGCACCAGCTAACACCAACCAATGGGCAGTGTAACCAGCTAAAAGCTGGTTTGACCAGCTGGTAGTTGGTTTGATGCTGCTCCAATATGACTGATCAACATGCAACAGCTAATTACCAATTGGGCCAACTGATTGCTTGCTTAAACCAGCTATTAGGTTCCTAAAACGAGCTGGACAACTAAACTAGCCTGACATGGTGCAGTAGTATAGTAGTACTGACCTGGTTCAGCTTGGGCCAGCTAATTACCAGTTTACACCAACTACTGATCAGCCTGTCCTACCCTGTTCAAATAAACAAACAATTCAACCATCTGATAGATAGTCTGCTGCTCCTTATATAAGATGATTGACAACTTGAACCAAATAATGACCAGCTTAACCAGCTAGAAACCAGAAACTAGTTTTTGAGACCAAAAAATCAACCAGATCATATCAGCTAAAAACCAGCTTGGATCCACTAACTGGCATGTTTAACCAGCTGGTAGTATTATCTACTAGCTTGCACCAGACAACACCAACTACACCAACTACTGGTCAGCCTAAATAGTTATGAACTAGCTATAGTGTTCAAACAAAGAAACAACTCAACCATCTAATAGCTAGTCAGGTGCTACTGATTTAAGATGACTGACAAGCTTGGACAAACTAATGACCAGTTTAACCAGCTGGAAACCAGAAACACATTTTTGAGACAAACAATCAACCAGATCATAGCAGTTAATAACCAGCTTGGACCAACCAACCGGTAAATTTAACCAGCAGGAAGCTGCTTTGGTGCTGGTCCAAGATTATCTACCAGCTTTCACCAGCTAACACCAACCAACTGACAGTGCAGCTAAAACTAGCTAAAATGTAAAAACTTGACCAGCTGGTAGTTGTTTTGATGCTGATCCAAATTGGTTATTTGCTATAAACCAGCAAGTTCCAAAAAACAAGCTCAACTACCGTCACCTAGTGTCACCTGGTCCAATAGCTGTTGTCTAGACCAGTTTAGACCTGCCAATAACCAGCTTGGAATAACTAAGTAGTGCCTACTTCAACCAACTACCATGTTCTTAAAACTGGATTTTCCAGCAAAGACAGATGGAGAAAGAGAGAAAATGAATATGTGGACAATGTGTTGGTGATAAAAGTGGAGCGATGAAAAAGCTGGCAGAGAAAATGGCGGGTAAAGCAGATGGACAGATGGATGAAGTGTGTGCTCTGGGCCTCAGCGAGGTCCTTTGAGAAAGACAAAATTAAAGATGTGCAGCTCACAAGGGTTAAACATAAGAGATTCAGAAGGATTGTGAGTCATGACTGCTGTCACACAAAACAAACACTATGATACTCAAACCCCATAGATTCTCTCATCTGCTGCTCTCAGTCACGGACACTACGGTGGTTGATCAAGCAGCTTCTCCCCTGGGCTTGTTAGAGAATCCAATGTGCTGATCTTCACCTGCTCTCTCACATTCCCCTTTGTCAGCTCTTGACCTGAGAGGTGAGCTGCTGACTCTGACATGGACTGATAGTGTGGTATAGAATGTATTACGTATTCATTGCTGGGGAGTAACTACAGTAGTAAAAGTCTCTGAGAAACGAATTACTGGATTTGGTGGCATTGGAGTTGTATTGTAGACACTACTGGAAGAAGCAAATAAATATGATTTCTACAAGCAGATTTTCAGATTTTATAGTTGTAATTTACTGTAGCCTCTCATTGGAAGCACTAGGAAGTCCAATTTAAGTGAAAAGTACTCTTTTTACATTTTACTTTTTTTTTTTCTTCTAGCAAAAAAATTAATTAATATAATAACCATTACAATAATTTATCAAATACTGTTTCTCATACTGTTTTATGTTTTTAATTAATTAATGAAACTACAATTATTTAATTATTATTTTGTGTGCGTGTGAGTTTTATTGGTGTTGTTAGAACAGATATTAATTTATCAAATGCTGTTTGGTTCTGTCACTCCAACTGAGACTCAAATAAATAAATTGTTTAAATAGCTTCAATAGCTGTAGCTGAAAAAAATTTAAATGTGTATCTTAGCTTGACAAGCTAATAACACAAGCTTTCAAAGCAAGACTGATAATATTGAAGTCAAAATGAAGGTTACAGAGTTAAAATTACTCATACTTGACACCGAGTGATTCACGTTTGACACAAAGCTTTTAATACAACTACCTTTGTGTTTACCAACCTAACCTCCTCCAGCAGTACAAAATATAAATATGAGGAGACTTGACGGTTCTCTCACAGTGATATTTACAACACTGAGGTAACTTAACAAATATTTCAAAGCATATTATCCTTTGGTATTTATTTATTTTTTAACAAATATTCCAAAAATCAGGTTTGAAAAATTCTAACTATAAAAATATTAGTTCAAAGCAATTTGTCTTCTTTATGGATGCTTCAAACAATGTCATTAAAAAGTTTCTTTCCCTTTTAGCACTTAAAAGAGCCGTGGTTGAAAGGGAAGGAAAAATAGCTGGAAAAACAAAGCAAGAACCACACAAGAGGGCAAACAGTCTTTGTTCTTTGTTCATTTTCTGTGAAAACCATGTCGTAAGACATGTTCACCCACAGCTATGATATAGGTCAGGATTGATGTTGGCTATTTAGCTGCTGGAAATTAGTTGTAGAACAAATCACAGTTCTGGCTCTACAACTCTCAGCTACTTTAATAGCCTCCTCCTCATGCCGACTGTTTTCTTTGGCTAAGAGTCTTAAACAAATTCAGACATCTTTATCTTAAAAATGCCTGAAGGGAAGCTAATAAAAAAAATAAATAAATAAATAAAAAAAAACACATAAAAAACGAACACTGGAAACAAAACAATAAAGCCAGACAAATGTTTTCCACTGTATTCATATATTAATATATTGAAAAAGAAAGTACAGGTGCATCTCAATAAATTACAATGTCATGGAAAAGTTCATTTATTTCAGTAATTCAACTCAAATTGTGAAACTCGTGTATTAAAGTGCCCCTATTATGCCATTTTAAAGGTTGATAATATGGTTTTAATAGACTCCCAAAACAGGTTTACATGTATGCAAGGTCAAAAAACACTTCAGTTTTCTCCAAAAATAGATTTAATTTTACCCCATTTCTAAATGATTCCTAAACGACTCGTGCGAAGCAGTTCGAAGAATCAGTCTCTCTAAACCCCTCCTTTCCGTGAGCCCTCACTGCTGTGATTGGTCAGATGGCGCAGTCCTTTATGATTGGTCTACCGCGTACAGCGTGTCGGAAAACGAAACGCCCATTGCCATAACTGAGTGACAGCCCTGGATAATTCTCAATACATAGAAAAGATGGCATCGATTTTGCCATAACAATTACAGCCGGAGTCTGATGATGAAACGGCTGAAGTGGCTGATCGACAAGTTAGCGCGGTCTACCGTGGAAAGTGCTCGCAATTTGCTTATGTAAGCGAACTGGGCACACCTCTATGTTGTAAACTTCAACATTGTTTAATGCATTAAGGCGGCTTTCACACCGAACGCGGAAAGCACTGCGCTGGTCGCTGGGTTCAGTGCAGCCCTTCGGAGTGCAGCGACAAAAGTTTATTTGAACAACTCGTTTGAACTTTGTCTGCGGTGTGCGCGCTCCGCTGCGCGTCCGCTTTGGTCGAGGCAGAAACAAGCCGTCCACGCAGGGCGGAAGGCATCGAAATGAATGGGTTTCATAGCACAGCGCTTTCCGCATTCGGTGTGAAAGCCGCTTCGTGCGCCATCCTTTATCATTACTCCAACTAATGAGACAGACAGACAGTTAAGCTGCATCAATCACAAATTATCAGACTACAGTGAGTTCACAGCTGAACAACAGAACTACAGAAGCGTGATTTAGCCGGTTAGCATGACATGTGCAGGGTTGTTACACAACATAACATACACAACTACGTATTTTGAAAGATCGCCAGAAAAGACAATCTTTGTAGATTCATCATCTTTTGGAAGTGAATATAAAACAGTTTTACTCACAGCATATGATACAGCGTCTTCCGTATAATGTATGTGTACATTTTCATGTGACGTAAACCACATGGAAATTTGACTGTTTGTGGGCGGACAACTTGTTCGCGACGTAGAATGTGGGTGGACATTATGCAAATGTGTTACTTCGTGACGTGTGGCCGTAACAGAAGAAGATTCGAAATCCTGACGACTCGTTTAGGCAAATGTGAGCCGACTCTTTTTTTTGATAGACAATAACTTTATTTATTGTGCACTGTCAGCTTCACAACTTTGCAGATAGTTTATGTTCACATACAGCTACATGACACACTGCATGAAAGGACATATTTGAAAAGGCATAATAGGGGCACTTTAAGAAAATTCAGTGCACAGACTGGAGTCTTTGGTTCTTTTAATTGTGATTATTTTGGCTCACATTTAACAAAAACCCACCAATTCACTATCTCAACAAAATAGAATACTTCATAAGACCCATCAATTTTTTTTTAGCGAATTGTTGGCCTTCTGGAAAGTATGTTAATTTACTGTATATGTACTCAATACTTGGTAGGGGCTTTAATTACCTCAATTTGGTGTGGCACAGAGGTGATCAGGCACTGCTGAGGTGGTATGGAAGCCCAGGATTGTTTGACAGTGGCCTTCAGCTCATCTGCATTTTTTTGGTCTCTTGTTTCTCATTTTCCTCTTGACAATACCCCATTGATTCTCTATGGGGTTCAGGTCTGGTGAGTTTGCTGGCCAGTCAAGCACACCAACACCATGGTCATTTAACCAACTTTTGGTGCTTTTGGCAGTGTGGGCAGGTGCCAAATCCTGCTGGAAAATAAAATCAGCATCTTTAAAAAGCTGGTCAGAAGAAGGAAGCATGAAGTGCTCTAAAATTGCTTGGTAAATGGGTGCAGTGACTTTGGTTTTCAAAAAACACAGTGGACCAACACCAGCAAGATGACATTGCACCCCAAATCATCACAGACTGTGGAAACTTAACACTGGACTTCAAGCAACTTGGGTTATGAGCTTCTCCACCCTTCCTCCAGACTCTAGGACCTTGGTTTCCAAATGAAATACAAAACTTGCTCTCATCTGAAAAGAGGACTTTGGACCACTGGGCGACAGTCCATTTCTTCTTCTCCTTAGCCCAGGTAAGACGCCTCTGACATTGTCTGTGGTTCAGGAGTGGCTTAACAAGATGAATACGACAACTGTAGCCAAATTCCTTGACATGTCTGTGTGTGGTGGCTCTTGATACCTTGACCCCAGCCTCAGTCCATTCCTTGTGAAGTTCACCCAAATTCTTGAACCGATTTTGCTTGAAAGCCTCTCAAAGCTGTGGTTCTCTCTGTTGGTTGTGCATCTTTTTCTTCCACACTTTTTCCTTCCACTCAACTTTCTGTTAACATGCTTGGATACAGCACTCTGTGAACAGCCAGCTTCTTTGGCAATGAATGTTTGTGGCTTACCCTCCTTGTGAAGGGTGTCAATGATTGTCTTCTGGACAACTGTCAGATCAGCAGTCTTCCTCATGATTGTGTAGCCTACACTCAAAAAAATATTTCAGCCCTTAACTTAATTCAATTACGTACAAAAGTTCCATGCATTTAGATTACATAGTTTTAATTTAAACAAATCAATTAAACTTAATGTGATTCAAATGCATCAGTCTTACGTAAATGAAACAGGTAAAGTTGATGTAATATTTCCCAGTGTTAAACAAACCCTGCTCAGTGTTCATGTGTTTCCACACTACAGAGTGTTCAAGTAGCATTGACACAGTGTTGGAGTTAAGGAGATCATTATGTCATGATTGACCAATAATGATGAACACCTGTTGTTTACAAGCAGAATCACAGAAGGAAAGAGAAACACAAGAATCAGCCACAGCCAAAGATAAAATGAACTTAAATAAATGAAGACATTAAATCTCTGATTAAACAACTCCACAAACAACATTACGGTTTGACTTGATTTCTGTCATATATCCACAAATATTATTTCAGAACATCTAAACAGAGGTTTAGATGTTTTATTTTTTTTAAAGTTTCAATTGACCTCACCATCATGGCGAACAGGGTTTACTTTAGTTAGACTCTTGACTTTTGATTTTTTTATGTTTTTTTTTGGCTGCTGTAATTATGTGTATGAAGCACATTTATTACAGCAAAATAAAAACACCAAAAAAAAAAAAATCTGATTAGGTGTTTTTGGTTAATTTTTATTGTTTGTTAAATCATTATCATCCAGTGGCATGATGCACTGATCTCATGCAGTGGTTAGTCTATTGTTTTCAGAATCTTTACAACAGGTGTATGAACTATTATGGATGTTTATCTTATACACTAAACCTTGAAATCTACAGCATCAGTTTGACACACACATACATCAAGAATCAGAATTTGAATCTCAACAATGGTGACATTCAACAGCTGCATGCTGGGTAGCATCAGAGTACAAATCTCACCCATGACTCCCAGCATGCAGCTGTTGAATGTCACCATTGTTGAGATTCATATGCTGATTCTTGATGTCCGTGTGTGTCTAAACAATACTGGAGATCTTAAAGTAGTAATAGTTCATACAACTACTGTAAACATCATGAAACTAACAGGTAAACCACTGAATGATATCAGCAAATCAGGCCACTGGATGATGATTACAACAGCAATAATAATTAACCAAAAACACTTAACAAGGCCCCCTTTTTTTTGGCGCAAATGTGCTCTACAAACACAATTACAACAACCAAAGAACAAAAAAACTATACTAAGAAAGTCAAGGGTCAAGAGCCCAACTAAAGTAAACCCTGTTCGCCATGATGGTGAGGTCAAATGAAACATTTTTTTTTTAATAAAACATCTAAACCTCTGTTTAGACGTTCTCAAATAATATTTGTGGATATACGACAGAAATCAAGTCAAACTGTAATGTTGTTTGTGGAGTTGTTTAATCAGAGATTTAATGTCTTTATTTATTTAAGTTCATTTTATCTTTGGCTGTGACTGATTCTTGTGTTTCTCTTTCCTTCTGTGATTCTGCTTGTAAACAACAGGTGTTCATCATTATTGGTCAATCATGACATAATGATCTCCTTAACTCCAACACTGTGTCAATGCTACTTGAACACTCTGTAGTGTGGAAACACATGAACACTGAGCAGGGTTTGTTTAACACTGGGAAATATTACATCAACTTTACCTGTTTCATTTATGTAAGACTGATGCATTTGAATCACATTAAGTTTAATTGTTTCGTTTAAATTAAAACTATGTAATCTAAATGCATGGAACTTTCGTACGTAATTGAATTAAGTTAAGGGCTGAAATATTTTTTTGAGTGTAGTGAACCCAAACTGAGAGACCATTTTGAAGACTCAGGAAACCTTTGCAGGTGTTTTGAGTTGATTAGCTGATTGGCGTGTCACCATATTCTAATTCGTTGAGATAATGAATTGGTCGGTTTTTGTTAAACGTGAGCCAAAATCATCACAATTAAAAGAACCATAGAGTTAAACTACTTCAGTCTGTGTGCACTGAATGTATTTAATACACAAGTTTCACAATGTGAGTTGAATTACTGATATAAATGAACTTTTCCATGACAATTTATTGAGACGCACCTATATTTTTTAAGGCTATTATAGTGATTTAATTATGTTTTTGGAGTGCACTGTAAAAAACAATTTGTTGCGTCAACTACAATAAAAGTCAATGATGACCATACACTGTAAAAAACAAATGGTCGTCATTTACTCCCAACATCTGAGCCACTAAAAATGTAGTGGATTACGTTTGTTTGTGAATGGAATGCGCCTCCCGATCTACATGAATAAGTCTATGTTCATTTAAAGGAACAATCTGTCAGAATGGGATGATTTTTGCAGAGCTCATTTTGACAAGGTAAACAGGGTGTTGTTTTACACAACCATTGAGAATTTTTAACCAAAGTATATTACAGACTTTTCATTAAGACCCTAAAGAATCATATCAACTTGTGGAAAATGGGAATCCGATGACCCCTTTAAGCTTAACAAACCAAATTTTAGTTTAGTCAACTCAAATATCTAAGTTGTGACTTAGTACAACTTAACATTTCAAGTTGACTAAACATATTTGAGTTGACTGAACTTTAAATTTTAAGGCAGCAGGGTAACAAATTATTTTAAGTTGACTCAACAAATTGTGTTTTTTTGTTGTTTGTTTTTTTACAGTGTATGGTCGTCTTTCATTGTATTCTAAAGAGCAGTGTGAAGGTGAGTAAATTATGACATTTTTTATCTTGGGTGGTTCATACATTGGAAGACCCCAGGACTCTGGTTCCCTTTAATTTCTTCTTTCAGCCTTATATAAAATATCTCATCTAACACAATGCAGTTATGAGGCAGCACTGGCATCTCTAGAATGAAGAGGATTCAGGGCTTAAAAAGAAATGCAAATGCAGAAGGAGACACACTGGCTGGTCATCAGGGGCAGAGGAAAACAATTAGCCTCCCAGCCATCTCTGCTCACTGAATGGCTGACCACCTGCAAGACAGTAATCACAGACAAACAGCAAAGCACAAGAGAAATCCCCTCTCGCCGTCCCATGCAGTGCGAGATTGGCTGGGAAGACCATCAAGTTTCTTCATTTAGATTTTTTCCCCATCGTATTTCATTGGATATTCATGAGCAGAAAGGCAATAAGAGATGCTCATAATCCAGCAGCCAGTGGCAATGTTTAGACTCTGCATTCCCAACAGTTTGAAGTTGATGAAATATGATGTTAATCAAAAGGGGAGATCTTTGATGTGAAACTTAGCTGCGAAAAATGTAGCTAAACTGGCATCCTCTCTGCTGTTTAATATGATTCTCAGCACATCGGCTCGACGTCCTAATATGCCACCATCTTTCTTCTTGTATCCTGTCTCCTCCTGATTAATGCTCCTCATTTTCATCCCTAACGTGCTCAAGCCTTGTTTAAAGTCTCTCAAGGACCTCGGTTTATAAGAGGTTAATGAAAACATCGATATATAGCTCCATTGTAAACAAGTATACCACCACAGCAGTATGGAAAATGTGGGTTATACTAGCTGGTAAATTCTAGCTAATAAACCAGATCAGTAATCCATATTTACAGCTTTGGAATTTAAATGCAATCCTAGTAAATGTTAAAGATGAAGTGTGCCATTTATAAGCTTTTATAGCTTTTTAATAATACATAGTAAATGGTTTTCAGCGATGTAAAAGAATGTTTATACTGTTTAGTGTAAAAGGAAAATTATATTTAGGTTCTAAATGACTTTGTTATAAACATGTAATAAACAGCAAAATATAGATACATATAAAGCATTTTAGGACTGGACTCTTTAATTCCAAAACTTTATTTAAAAAAACAAAAACAAACTGAAGATGTTTGAAATAAGCAGTCATGAGTGCATATGTTTATTTTTAATTTTTTTTCACCTTGTGATGTTTATTTTAAATTTCATAATGCAATCTTCCAGTGAAATGGAAACGGATGTCACAATACGGTAATAAATATCTCTTGCTACTTCCTTTTAATCACGACTTCGCAGTCATCTTAAATCCATATTTCACTTTTTTTTTCCACAATTAAGGGTTTAAGCAGATAGCGCTGAAAACCTATTGTAATTGTTACAATTTTCAAAGATCACCATTTTGTCCTAAAAGTGATTGGGCAGACCAAACCATAAGGCATAGAGAATTTTGAGGAACTTTGAGGGATGATAGTACCCTCTCCATCTACAATGTCACCAAGGCTCGCCCTGTTCAGCCTGACAGTGGCGCTACAGTGATCAAAAATACGAAATCGCTCATAACTCCTTAAGCGCTTGATGCAGACTCAAGAAGGATTTTTGACAAACCTAATTTTGCAAACTAGTGCTAGGTTTTGCATCCAATCAGAACCAAAACTCTCTTCAGAGTACCAGTAATTCTATAAAAAAACCTTGAGTTTTCGACCGTTGTAATAGGACGCCAAAAAGTTTATTAAAATGGCTTTAACTTTTCAACAGAATGAGATATTTTTACCAAACGTGATATGCACATGTAAGACCTCAATCGGAGGTCACATGAGAGAAATCATGGGGTCTAGCCACTGTGTGGTGCTATAATATGACAAAAACATAAAAATGGCATTGTATATTGCACAACTTTTCACGCATACACACTATATTCATATCATATGATAGATCTTCTCATTCTGAACAACTTCACGCCTTAAATGCTTAGTTCACCAAAAAAAGAAATCATTATTTATTCACCCTAAAGGCATCCTAGGTGTATATGACTCTTTTTTCAGACAAATCCAATCTGAGCTATATTAAAAACTGTTCTGGCTCCTCCAAGCTTTATAATACCAGTGGGTGGATGCTTCTATTCAACAGTCCAGAACAAGTCCAATAATGCGCATCCATCCATTCAAAATAGTGGCTTACATGGCTCTAGGGGGTGACTTAAGGCCTCATGTAGCAAATTGATGCATTTTTGTAAGACACTTATCCATATTTAAAACATAATCACTTTTCTCTAGCTTGCACTAACTGTTGTACACGGAAGCCGTACCGGGTGGATGACATAGGACATATGCGTAGCGCATGTGCCTGTCTCGCGAAAACCAACGTTTGTTTACAGGAAGGTCTCAAGCCAAGGTCTCTATACGTCACTTCTGCGTTACATTATTGCCGACAGAATGCAGTGTTTTATCATCTAGATTGTAAAAAGGGGTGCAGCACACGAGACTTCCTCTACCTGAGATTGGCAAAGCGCCTGCGAGGCGAATGCTACCAATAAAAACAAACTCAGCATGGAGAGAGAAAAGCATGCGTTCTGTAGCTGGAAATACAATCATTATTTTGAGTTTATTTCTGTCAAAGCCAAGAACATTATTATGCATTGTGAATTAGGGGAAATAAAACCTTTTCATTCGCAAAAAATCTCCACATACAAATTAAAACACCTGAAAGGGCAGCACGGCAGCAGTAAAACTTCTCGAGGAAGCACTGGATGCAGAGAGCAACACATGAACTTTTACTGTTGAGTCCAATGCCAGTGGATTAAAGACCTGCACTCCCACGGTACCCAACGCAAAAGAGAGCGGACAGACAGGTGAGTGCGGGCAGGTTGAGACTCGTGTGTGAGTGTGGGATGCAGGAGAATAAAATGATTAACGGGACTCCCACAAAATGCGTTGAGCAGTGTTGATTTCTGGAGCTCAATGGCCAATCAGAGATGTAAGCATCCACTTAGATCCATATTTTTTCTGGAGCGTTTATACTGGGTATAAACCTAGCTGTGGCTAGGCGAAATTAAACTTACTATTTCAGGTCAATTTCATAGATGTACAGGAAAACTGGTTAAAGTAATGTAACTAGTTACTTTTGAAATAAAGTAATCAGAAAAGTAACTTGATTACTTTTAAAAGGAGTAATCAGTAATTTAGTTGCTTTTTTAAAATAACTTGCCCAACACTGATCGTCAATAGGACAAATTAAGTGAAAGAACGTTTGCTTTGACGCGTTAATTTAAACAGCTTGTTCGTGTCTTTGTACTAGGGATGTTAACCGATGACCGTTTGACCGGTGGTTGACCGTATCAACGTTAACCGGTCAAAGTTGTCGGTAGTTGGTTAAAAAAAAAAGTGATATCTAAATTAGGCTATTATAGACAGTGGACTATACGCTACTACAGTTAGCCATCTCATTCCTCATCTTTTTGTGTTAAGTGAACAAATTATCCCTCACACTCAATTTTTCATAACTCGCCTGTTTGTACTTAATAAACCAATAAAAACATTTGGCGCGAGGTCACAGCGTTTGGGTTCGCGCGCTCACAAGGTTTGCGAAAAGTAAAGGCAACAGGCTAAAACACTCGAGGTTAGAGCGGCGTCTCTTCGGAGCTGTCATTTTCTTAAATGAGCTGTGGCAATGTTTCAAATGAGCTTCTAACCTAGACAAACGCCTTTATTTTCAAAGTGATCACCTTGTACCCAAACCATTTGAAACTAAGGAGCCATTTGTCCTACGATTACATACAACAAGCTCTTCGGCGCCGCGTTTGCGGGACTCATGTTTCGCGCTGTAGGGGATTTTAAAAAAGTGACGTGAGTGGCAGTGTGTGTGTGTGCGGGAGGTAGAGCGGCAGAGAGATGCGACAGAGTTGCGAAATTGCAGGCGCGGCTCGAAATGGCTGTTATTTCAAATAGCGTACCATATTTTAAACTAATCGGTTAAACGGTTTCAACCGGCTAATGAGGCTCGGTGGTCGGTCAAGAAATTTTTTAGTTTTCGCCATCCCTACTTTGTACAGATCTCAAAAGGATCCCAACATAAGGAACAAGTGGATAGTTTATTTTTAATGCCATCCTGGATCATGTCAGAGGATTGTTCTGACTTCCGAGCATGTTGTTTTGTAAATGAGACACAGTGTCATGGAGAGCTCACAAAGAAACATTTGTTGAAAGATGAAGCGGTACTAGATCTGACTGCAGCTGCATCACAAACTGTAAGTAAATGATTTCATAATACTTTGTCTGGAAACGATTTTGATCATGCCGACATGCAATAGCGAGGGGGCATTGATAATCATAACAGTGGCCGATTGCTAACAATCCTTAAAGGGCACATGTAGCATATGGTTCTAAAGAAGAATGCCAACTTTTATGGAGACTTTTTATTGTTATAGTGCCAGCTATAGCACAGTTATACAGGTAAAAACATATTTCTATATATAGTAAATTACTGACAAAAAATTGTCTTTTTAGCATCCATTTAAATACAGCCTTGCTAAATTATACATGATGGCTTTTTTGTATTTGCTTAAATGCTTTCAAGTGCTTGAACCCCAGTAATTGTCTGTAATTTCACACTTTTTTCCATATTTTTCAAAATTTAGTATTACATACGCATTCTTTTTTTCATTTGCCCAAAACCAATTAAGTGCAGATCTCACTTATTTTGCCAACCTCAGTATTGTTGCTTGCACATTTTTAATCACGATCAGACCCATCAATGATTTTTATGAACTCTGAACTGAATTCAGTCAAGTCTAAAGTTATTTTAACAGGTGACTGTGTTATAGAGTTAACCAATAAAACAGTAGTACTCATGGGATAGAAGTCCAATGTCCAAAGTGTCATGGGCCTAAACTGTCCACTGGATGTGCACTTCATCACCCAGATCACTTTTGCGTGTTATTTTATAAATACTCTGAACTCGGACATATGTTTTTTTGCCTAGTACACTGAATATAGGGTAGTATGCATATTTGGATCCAGTCAGAATGATAATTTAGCTAGAAGATACGATTCAGTCCCGTTTCATTTCAATTCAGTCACTCACGAATTGCTGGAGCTTGTAGGTGGCCACTAAGAGCTAAATCCTGGAAGCGGTCCAAAGTGCAGGCTGTTGACATGAAATCATTGATGATGCTAATGCTAATATAATTTTAACCACTTAGTTTCTCTGGTTACTGTAATGTACTATTGAACTTCAAAAACATAAACAAGCTTTTGTTCAATCAAGTCATTTTGATGTCGCACAAGAGTAGATCAAACGCAGCTTCCTATGAAATATGAACAGTGAGCTATATTAATTTAATTACTTTTGTGGCCATAAAACATGGCAGCCTCAATGTATAAATATCCCGCTGTGTGCATGAAAACCCCATTGGGAGTTTAATGCAGCGTATTCTCACAAGCTCTGAAATTAGTCTTACAAAAATATATGAATGATGTTGCTATTGAAACTTAAAATATTACGAACACTGGCTTTCAGCCATTTAGCGGAGCGGGGTTGCGTACACCAAAATGATTAAGAAAAAGGATAAGATGAAATATGATAAGACAGTAAATCATAGGAAAATATAACCCAGGCAGGATAGTAGAAAATATGCTGTTGTGTAACCGTGCTGTTTTCAGGGATCACTGTTGGCATATAGCGATGTTATTGTGGAATTATGGAGACTCTTTACCTCATCTCCTGATGCCTCGTAGTTGTGTCAGTCGGGTTCATATTGCATGATCACACACTCTGAGGGAATGGAATATGAAGAGCCCTCTGTCAGACCTTGAACTGTGGGCTTGCGTCATAGACAGACATATATTACTTATGGTGCCAGTGCAGTGAGTGACCCTTGACCTGGAAATGTTGCCACATTGTGCAACAGTCCAAGAGCAAGCAGCGGGAGGCTTGTTCTTGATGTTTGGAATGGAATACTAACGTACTACTCCCTACTATTTTTGTTAAACACAGTGAAGGTGCGGTCACATTTACTATTGTTCAGTAAAATTTTGTGAGCGAAAGTTCCCTATTTAGATATTGATTGTGTTCAAATTGGTCGCAGCATTGATCTATAGAAAGCTGCTTGGTTTGAAAATGAATTCTGTGAAAAATGTTACATGATTCCTACACAACTGAAAACGGACAAGCAAAATGTTTCTCATGTGACCACACCTTAACCGTGACAGCAGGCATTATTCCTCTATAAATATTAGAAACAGTAGCATGCTACATTACTGTCACATGACCTTATTATGTCACATATGAGTGGTGCCCAGCTTTCATCTTGTTAATAAATACAGTTAATTTCCATTTTTTATTTAATTTTGTGTACAAAAGCATTTTTGTTTTTGGTAGTCTAATCTATGTGTTAGTACTTTTATTTCACAATAACAATATATTATTGTTGGTGGAAATAAAATGTTGTTACAATGGCAAAACGTTAGATACCAAATATTTAGATATTAAAACTGCACAATTACACTCTACATAATATTTGCTTAACTAATTTAACTTTACATTTACATTTAATCATTTAGCAGACACTTTTATCCAAAGCAACTAACAAATGAGGATCCAACAAAAGAATAAAAAGAAGAGTATATAGAATAGAAATAGAATAGAGAGTGAATAGCTAGTGTGTTAGAGGGTAAATATTTGTTTTAATAAATGAAAAGTAGCTAGAATATGAATAGAAAAGATAGTGCTAGTGCAGTGGTTCCCAAACTTTTTCTGCCGGGCCCCCCTTTTGCAGAATAAAAAAAAATTCAAGCCCCCCCACCCCCTTCATTTACACATAGACATAAACACAATTTCAGAAGGAATTATTTGAAATGTAATAATTATTACAATTATTATAATTCAGTGTGTGACAATTTACTGAAAAAAACTAGTTATTAGGAACTAGTCACTTTTAGAGTAGAAACATTAAAAGTAAAGCAGGCAGCTTTACTATGTAATGTTTTTTTTTTATTATTATGTTACAGCATTCATTGTTTTTTAAACAGATTTTCTCAATTTTCTCATATTTTTATCTCTTTGTTGTAGTTGCGATCTCTGAAGTAGATTCATCATCTACTTCATCTAACATCTATCTACGTTTACCTGGCACTTGTTGTCTTTTCAAAAACTTGTCCATGCTTAGAGCAGAACTACTATGCGTCATTCATTCATAATTTTACTCGGCTAACCGCAGTTCTCATTTCTGATATCAATTGCACCATCTAGTGGTCTGTTATTTTACGACAAAAATTACAACTGATAACAGACAGCTGCAGCGGGTACTGCGAGTCGTCTTGAGGTAATAAAATATGATAAAATTCATATTTTGTGTAAAATTATTTTAGATTTTATTTTGTAGCCGTATAATAAGCAAGATAATTTCACAGTGGGGTCTTGTATCACCCTAAAAACATTTCTTTTTACATAAAAATCTAGGGATGTACCGAAATGAAAATTCTTGGCCGAAACTGAAACTGCTTTGTAATAATTATTTATTATTTTATTAAATAATATAGTCATTTTGTAAGACTTTTTAATTTAACTCAGTAATTTACGGAATAAAAAATAATCACAAGCCAATAAAATAACCACGTTTATTGAAAGTAACAATAAAATTGGACAGAAAATATATGAATATTAAATCTCAATATATTATTTTTTATTCAGTATTATGAAACGGAATTAGATATTAGATTAGAGCTTTTTTTGGACTAATTATCAAAATAATGTATAGTCCTGAAAAGCTATTATTATCAAAGCATGTGAGCAGAACATACCGTCATGAGAGAGTAGCGTCATTTTACCAGCGTTGTCCAGTACAGCAGTACTACAGCATGTTACAAGAAAAAAGTAGAAAGTAGATAGAATAGAAATAGAATAGAAAGTGCTAGTGTTAGAGGGTCAAGTTTTTTTTAATAAATATAAAGTATATAAAATAGAAACAGAATAGTCAGTGCTTGTGTTAGAGGGTCATGGTTGTTTTAATAAATAAAAAGAAAGTATATAAAATAGAAATAGAATAGAGAGTGCTACTGTTAGAGTCTAAATGATTTTTTAATATGTAAAACTAAAAATACAAATAGCTAGAACAGCAATAGAATAGTGCTAGGGTTAGGGGGTCACAGGTTTTATTAATAAATAAAAAAGTCGACAGAACAGAAATAGAACAGAGTGTTAGAGGGTAATTGTTTTTTTTTTTATAAAAAAACAAGTAGATAGAAATAGAATAGAAAGTGCTAGTGTTAGAGGGTCAAGGGTTTTTAATAAATAAAAAAGTATATAAAATAGAAATAGAATAGAGAGTGCTTGTGTTAGAGGGTCAAAGTTGTTTTAATAAATAAAAATAAAATGATATAGAACAGAAATAGAATAGAGAGTGCTACAGTTAGAGAGTAAATGATTTTTCAAATACATAAAAGGCAAACAAGTAGAATAGAAATAGAATAGAGAGTGCTAGAGTTAGAGGGTATTTTTTAGAAATTAAAAGTAGATGCAAAATAGAATAGAAAGTGCTACTGTTATTTTTTAAATACATAAAAAGAAAACAAGTAAAATAGAAACACATTAGAGAGTGCTAGTGTTAAACGGTAACTGTTTTTTAATGAATAAAAAGAAAACAAGTAGATAGAATACAAATAGAGTAGACAGTGCTAGTGTTAAAGGGTCAATGATTTTTTTATTAATACAAAGAAATAGAAATAGAATAGAGTGTTAGTGTTATGTTCTAATATAAAATTCTCAAGATTACTGTTGAAAAATAAAGAGACTGACTAAAGTAATCAAATGCAAAATAAAAAACTGCATGTATATGTATAAATATAGACTTCAAAGAATGAATTAAATATACGCTGAGTATATTTTACAGCTAATCAGTCAAGAACAGACTGATTTTCTCTTCTTCTTTTTTTGTTTGATTATCATTAATGACACAGACGGCAGCAGGTATATTAGGCTGCTGTCACTTTAAGACCTTTTGCACAGCTCCAATATATTACTATACTACAACACAAATCCATTTTTTCTCTAGCTTTTTACATTCGCTTACGACATAACCAACTATGTTTACAAGAACACTTGTCAAGATATTTTGTCATAACTTTGAGTCTATTTGACAGCAATAAACCATGAAAAAGAACTCAATTCTGTACTTACACACTGTGTGACAGAAGGCTTTCTGTGCACACTGAAAACCTGTCAGAGCAACATGCAAGAACGAACTGAATTCTCGTAAAATCTCAGAAATGCATGAAAAGAATACATGACGCAATGTCTTTGAACCTATTTATGTTTTTGACCATTCATACAATCTTTAAGTGCTACTAGTTCTTGTTATTAGCTGCATTGCTACAAAACCATTGAGAGAAGATTTTGCAAAATGATTTCCAGGCAGAATGTTTCCAAATTGCTTGTTATTAAATACAAATTCAAGTTGCTATCCCTTTTCTGACAGGTCTCAAACATGCAAATTGCAGTACCTTTAAAATGATCAATGCTGTTTGTAGCAGTCATGATAGTGTTGTTCGTAGGGATGATGAGAGAGAAAGAGAGACTCAAAAAAATGAATGCAATTGGTTGTTTGCAGTCAACATGTTTTTTCATACATTCTGACTAAATCAAAAACCAAAATGTCTCATACAGGCGCATATTTGGAGGATGATTATAAGCCATTTCAGACCCGCAATTATTGCCAAAGGCAAGCAGTTTTTTTACTAGACAAATCACAGATACCTAATGCTTGCATGTCAGCACGTAAAAGCACATGTCTCTGTGCAGGGTACACGATCCCAGACACGACAACCTAATCATGGGCTGGTCAATCTAGACTTAGAATAGAACTACAAACAAGACCAAAATAAAGTCTGGCAGATACACATGCAAATACATGACGTCTGCAAAGAGTTTTGCCTAATCACTTTCACTTTTCTTCTCTATACATCAAGGGCTCAGTTTAAAAATAAGCAGAGGCAGTGTTAGAAGGCATTGCTCTGTGGGTTTCATCACCAGTGGACGTGAGCAATAGCAGACACATCCACGTCACATGTACAGCCCGTTTTCTTTTGATTTCTGCCTACAGATCAGAGATGGCGAGCCGCTGTTTTCACATCAAGAGGGTTAAAAACACTTACTCATCCAGCCTTTTATGTTGTTTTTTCAATAATTTGATGCAAGTAATTGTGTTCAATGTATGGAATTATGCATTAAGAACCTTTAGTCAGTAAATTACATTTTCGAGCAGGTACAAGCACATATTGAGCATGTCTGTTTTCTTAGCACATTAACTAAAGAAGTCAATATGGAAAAACAGAAAGCCAAGTTGAGTCCAAGTTAACTTTTTGTTTTTGCACAGATGCAAGCTCTTCATTCTGTGAATACATGAATTAAACTACACTTGAAGGACAAAGAAAGAAATGAGAGCTTGAATTCTTTTCTTTTCTTTTTTTTTTTTAAGATAATTCATTTTTGGTTGATCCAAAAGCATCCTATTGTTCCAACTTAGCCAACCGGCTGATTTGGAGGAAAGTAAAGATGCTTTTAGAACAGTAAATTTCCCAAAAGAGATAGAAAAGAGCAATTTTACGACCGGACAATCTTTCTATACTAATTCTATTTACAAAGATTTTGCATTTACACTCAAACAATTTAATGCTGAATGTAATTAAACTGTCAAGTGGTTCCAAACCCCTGAGCCGAGTAAAACAAATGTAAATTCAAACCCATTTTAAAGATGGGAATACTAGAGACAGATTACATTTACAAAGTTTAGTGCAGAAGATCTGAATATCACAATATTAATAAGAATATTAATGGTCCAAAAGTGACAAACTAATCTAATCTAATCTAATCTAATATAATATAATATACAAGTAGCAGTGTGATATGAATGTATATCGGCAAGGCTGTGAATCAGCTGTGGGTAATCACAGCGTGCCAATATGCCAATATATTGCACGGCTATGAGTGTGATATTGCATTTATACAACAGTTCGACGGCATAAATGTGTACATAAAAAAGAGACAAGAACAGAGTGTCTTTAAAAACTCTCTTTTGGGCAGAACTTCTTTCTTTCACCACGGATTCAAATCTCAGTTTGACAGTTTAACAGCTGAACCCAAGCCTCCATTACTAATTTGAAAACTTCACTTTAGAACTAGTAACCAGTGGTACAGCAAATTTTGGTACAGTCTTAGTTATAGTTTTTTTACTAAAATGGCATTTAGTTTTAGTCATATTTTTGTCATCTGAATTGTTTTAGTTTTAGTCTAGCTTTAGTCGACTAAATATCAAAGTATTTTAGTCAACTAAATCTACAGTAGATTTAGTCGGCTACAGTCTAATGGGTTTAGTTACCAAGAACCAAGAACATGGTCTTCTCTCCAATGAAATGCCAATGGTTATATAGGCTAATTATGCGTTTTTTATAACAACTTGTTTAGCATATTCTTTATTCTTTCAAGCAGGCATGTTTATTTATATAAATACATTTAGATGCATCTTAGAGGAATCTTTATTACTGTCCCTTTAAAACCGGATACACGGATACAATGTACTGATATACATCCGATATTCTCCCAACTGTTCACGTTTACTTAAGACATAATCGACTCTGTTTACGTTAAACTCATCAAAACGGACAATTCAAAATCATTTTGCGTGTATTTCTCCGTTCATGAGACACGAAAGAACACTCATGTGCTGTGTGAACAGCACTGCTTTGGTGTAGAGCCCTTTTCTTAAACCCGCACCCACCCACTCTCACTGAACTTCTGACCAGGTACAATAGGCTATGATACAGTTCAAATGTATGCATCTAACCTCCTAACCACGCAGCATATTCGTTTTGAATGAATTCGCAAATTGACCCTCCCTAACATTTTTGTCTCGTTTTTATTTGTTGACAAAATTGACAATAAATTTTCATCCGTTTTTGTTATTCAAAATTAGAAAAAAAATTTTGTTAACGAAACTTGTGACGTAAATTATTTGTCAATGAAATTAACACTGGCAGTAACAAAGAAACATTGATTTGTTTCATTGAAAGCTTATTGTAGTACTGTATTAAAAGCTCACTGTATTATGATGAGAGATGGACTGAGTGAGTGTGGTTACCTACATCTGACATAGCATTCATTTTTTAGCTCAATCTCATATTCACAATAAAACATTAGTTTGAACGTCTGCTGAGTCGATATCTTTGTCGTCCTATCCTTTCATCTGTTCATCTGATTTCCGATGACAGTGCTGCTCAGTGCATTTGCTGGCTTGTTGGCTTACAATGTGCTGTTGAAAGTAAAAACAACTTCCTTGTTTACAACCCTGTTTTAGTCTCTTTCAATATAAAAGTCTTTACTGCTGACTCATAAAAACAGTCTCTTGTGCGATGTAACTAAAATCCCTATCACAAACACACACTGTTTCCCAATACTAAATACTATTATTAAGTACTACTATTTTTTATATAAAATAGTATTTGTTGAATAATAATATTTAATAAACAACAAAAGCCATCATAAAAGTGGCTAGGCAATTCAGTCAAAAAAACAAAGACAGTGCTCTGATACACAGAATTGAAGTTACATAAAACATAATGTGATGAGATTTTGCCCTCAGCCAAAACTATTTGCTCTGGAACAAATAATACATTACTGAGACCAAAGATTCCCCATTTGATTTACCCAAAAGGAATTCTATGTCTTGTTTAACCGCTATAGAGACATTAGAGCCAGCAGCAAATTCCAGAAGATCTGGCCGAGGTAAGGTTACTCTCGGTGGGTTCAGTAGCATTGAATGGCCGCTGACACCCTGGAGCTAACATCTCCGAAAACGTTGAAGCAAATTTTTAAATAGACGTTATCTTTATTAACCAACCGCATATTTGAAGTCTAACAAGGGCATTCTCACCTAAAAAACTCTTAAAACTACATTCGTGACATAAAAACAGTATTATTTCTAAAATTATAAATGTATAAAATATAATAAATATAATGTAATATAATATAATATACATTTTTTAAACTAAAATTCTGTATACATTTTAAATTAAATACATTTACACAGTGAATTGTTAATAAAGCTGGATATAAAAATAAGATTTATCTCTGATTAACTACAAATGTGTTTTGGATATAATTTCTAAAAGAATAATAAAACCTCCCCATCAACCTTTGACAAGAATCAAGAGATGTAGAGAAGCATGAGTTGTTAACTTAAGATTAACTCAAGGTTAAGTAAACATACTCTGTGATTAATTTATTCTTTTATTAATTTTACATTCAACAAAACTGTTATTAAAAGAGTCTGGTCTAGACTTTATGTCATTGTCACTGCACAGGGGGTGACCACCTCTGAGCTTTTCACAGAAACATAACCACATATAATGTTACTTCTGAAACACTGCACCCTCCTCAAACATCCCAGCTAGAAATGTTTCACATTCTGGGAATGCTTTTAGCAGCAAGTTTTATTTAGGTTCCCAGAATGGTCTGCTAAAAGGTAGGATAACATTCTCTAAAAACATTCTAAAAATGTTTATTGATAACATTGCTAGAACATTATCCTCTAACATTCTAATAAAGCTTCTCATCACATTAGATGTGGACTTACATTGCTCAGATGTCAAATTTTGGTTGAAAGTGAAAACCCAACCTTTGTTTGATGTCAAGCTCCAGCGTCATTAAATAACTCCAAAAACAGCATTACCAGCTTCATTTATTATAAACCAGATTATTCTGTCATACATTTACACAAGTTCTTATTGAGATTAACAGAGGTTTAGATATTGATGTATGTTCGAAAGTAATAGTTTGGTTTGCTTTAGTTGGGCAATTTGACTTTTGTCTCAACATTTCTTTTTAGCTGCTGTAACTATGTTTGTTATGTTAACAAGATCATCAAGTAGTGATCTGATCAGCTGATCTCATCTAGAGTTTAATCTATGCAATTTCATATTAGCGATTGGAGAAATACATTAAAACAGTATTAAACCCAGTGGTGTTTTAATTAGATGATCTGTATCTCTGCCTATAATTTTCAAAACACATCGTCCATTTAAAACTATTGAATGCTTAGACACCAAGAATCAGTGTATGAATCTCAACAATGGTGACATGCTTCATGCCTCAATGCATTCTGGGAGCCCTGGGTGAGTTTTGTATGATGCACCCAGAATCCATTGCAGCATGAAGCGTGTCACCATTGTTGAGATTCATACATTAATTCCTGATGTTTGGTGTGAAAAACTAGTGATTTTTTTTTTTATTTTTTTTATTATTATTATTATTATTATTATCCTAGAAATTATCTGATTGAAGTTCTGCTGGATTTCAGTCTGTAGAAGCATTGCATTGCTATAATAAGAAATTAACACCATAGATTAGACTGAATGAAAACAGATAACTACGTGATGATATCTGAACTATAAACATATTTCAACATGAGAACATTTTCTCTTCTTGTTTTTGCTATAACAAACTTAGTTACAGCAACTAGAGAAAAATATCAGAAGGACAAGTCAAATTACCCAACTAAAGCAAACGCTTATCACCATAACATCTAAACCTCGGTTAATCTCAATAAGACTTTTTGTAAATGTATGACAAAAATAAAGTGTATCTGGTTTATAATAAGTAAAGCTGGTAATGCTGGAGTTATTTAATGAAGTTGGAGCTTCATCAAACAAAGGCTGAGTTTTTACTTTCAACCAAAATTCCAAATTCCAAAAGTCCACATCCAATGTCCAATGGGAAGCTTCCCGAATAAATCTTTATTAGAATGTTAGAGGATAATGTTCTAACAATGTTATCAATAAACTTTGTAGAATATTTTTAGAGAATGTTATCCTACTTTTTAGGAGAATATTCTGGGAACTAAAATAAAACTTGCCACTGAAAACATTACCAGAACATGTTCTCAGAACATTTGTGGAACAAAAGTTGTTAGCTGGGATCATGTTGGTGCTCTTTAAAAATTTACAGCAACCTTGACAAAACCTGTGAAGAAACCCTGAGTTAAACGGTTTAGCAGGTTTTGAGGGGGTTGAAATCTGGTTGAACCCCATAAGAGCGAAGACACTATAGCTGAAGTTTGAAATGGATTTCTCCAGCACTTCCATTAACTTTACTGACAGTATTTTGTACGGATGATAAATGTTTCTCAGCTGGTGGGTGATGAAGTGCTTGGAGCTCTTTTTTAGATTTTTGGAAATGCAGTGGAATAGAGAGAGGAGATCTTTACTGTGGGAGTAACAAAATGAAAAAAGAGGAGGTGGAGGAGGACGAGGAAGTAACACCTGAGGGTAGTGCTTTTCTTCAGATGGCTTCTTGAAATAATTCTGAGCTAAACCATCAATTAGAAACATCTGAGAAAAAGATGGTGAGCGTAATATGTGTGTCATCCTATCTAAAAATCATTCCCTTATTCATCTGTTTTAATGTGATATGACTATGACCATGTCATCATATTTATAACCAAAATAACCAAGAGTTATCGATATATAAACATGGGTGAAAGCATGGAGTGCCTAAAAAAGCCTCCAAAATGAAAAAAAAATGTTGTTATTTATATGGTTTCATTGTCTTACATACTTCTATTAGTATTATTTATATACTTTCTTAGTATTTATTAATCTGTTATTATATTGAATATCTTTTACTATTGAATATTTACATTTTAGTTTTAATTTTAGTTTAATTTTTAGTAATTATAGTATTTCAACAAACTTATTCAGTTAATTGGCATGGCAGATCATTCAAAAACTAAAAAACTAAATCTAAATCTAAAACTAAATCTAATTTTTATTTTATTTTATTTTATTTTATTTTTATTTTTATTTTTAATGTCCAAATACTTGTGATACTTGTTTACGTACACAATATATTAATGTTTTTTTTACCTCTCATCAAGTGTTTTTTAAGGTTTCCATCTAATACATCTATTTTATTTTAAGCTTTGTTCCAGTTACTAAATATACTTTTTCATAGTTTTAGTTAACAATAAGAGTTACCTAACAGATAATGATGTTTGCTTACATGAAATACATCAAATTCTATAATATCTATAATAATATATTCTATTCTATAATATAATAATACTACTCCACAGAAATATTGAAAAGACAGTGTTAGTTTATTATTATTCATATACTTTCATTATATTAATTAATCCTGTTAATATTTTGAATTTCCTATTATATTTAATTTTTTTGTTCACATTTTAGTTTAAGTTTCAGTAATTTTGTTGTTTTAGCTTTTCCCCCCTCTATTTTCCATTTAACTTTTTTAGTATTTTTAATTTTAGTATTTAAACAAACCTTTTTTTGTATTTTTAATTTTAGTATTTAAACAAACCTTTTTTGTATTTTTAATTTTAGTATTTAAACAAACCTATTTCAGTTAATTGCCAAGGCAGAAAATTCAGATCAAACTTTTAATCTTTTTTTTTATTTTAATTTAATTTAATTTATTTTATTTATTTCCCAAAATAGTTTTTAACAGTTTTCATTTTAATAGTTTTCATTTTTAGTATTCATTTAATACTTATGTCTCATGAAATACATGAATACATTTATTTTAAGCTTCATTTTTAGTTAACAATAACAGCTACCTAACAGATACTGTTGTTTGCTTACATGATGTTAGATTTGGTATTGTCTGTGCTGATGACACATTTTTCCCCAGGATGAAATGGATCAAAAGCAGCAATCAATATTTTTTCTATAAAATAATAATACTTCACAGAGTTCTTGGCTTTTGTTTTATGCCATGTCATAAATATGGCGGCAGTGAGTAAAAGGTCCTGTGACTAAAACGAAAGATGAATACAGAGAAACACTTCATCCTCTGAAGTGCTTATATAACTTTGTGTTATCTAAAGTTCTCATTCTAGATTGGCCATCTGCTCATGCCGTCTCCTGTTGATAAATGGCTACATCAGACATGGTGTCTTCCACATCGTAAAAACTGTATCTTTTTAATAAAAAGTTATTTCACCACCCTGCATAACCCACAATCTCTCTCCTCTCTCTCTCAGCTCACATTATGGGGCACTCTCATAATTTAAAATAACATTTGCTGCAAATTTAATCACTCTCAAAGATTAAAGGTTTACATTTGCTCTTCCATATGGCCCAGATAAGTTCAAGAGTTCAAGCATAATGTAGCTGAACACGTTCCCCACTGTCCTCTGATGTTTATGTAATATTTTGGTTAATTTTATGCTGCTTTCAGTTACCATTAACAGTATAACCGTCACTTTAGGAGTCACAGGGACCAGAGGTTAAGAATCTAACGGCAGATTAATTTAAGTAAATACAAGAAATCATAAACAAACTAGACAACTATGACCTGAAACTCACAGAAACTCTTTAAAATATAATTTACAATGGCAGCCAAAAGTTTGGAATAAATAAAACTTTTATGTGTTTTTGAAAGAAATCTCTTATGCTCATCAAGGCTGAATTTATTTGATCAAACATACTGTAACATACTGTTTGATGCTCAAGAAACGCTTTTTTATTGCCAGATGTGTACATTTTTCTTATTTTACCTAAATATCATATTTTTTTCATTTAGTGCTGCCCTTCAAAAACTACAGACAATACTTACATGTTTCCCAGAAGACAAAATAAGTTCAATTTACCCTGATCTTTAAATTTAAAAAGTTTTTACCCCCTGGCTCTTAATGGATCATTTTTCCTTCTGAAGCATCAGTGAGCGTTTGAACCTTTTTTAATAGTTTCATATGAGTCCCTCAGTGTGAAAATATGGATCTCAAAATCATACAGTTATTGCTGGAAAGGGTTCAAATACACAAAAATGCTGAAAAATCAAAGAATTTGTGAGACCTGAAGGATTTTTCTGAAGGACAGCAAGCGGTTTAACTATTCAGGACAAACAAGTGACTCTTGAACAACCATCACTAAACAAAATAAAACATAAACAGTTGTGGATCATTCAGGTAACAACACAGTATTATGAATCAAGTGTATGTAAACTTTTGGACGGGGTCATTTTTATAAATTCAACTATAATTTTCTCGAGGACTATATGTACATGTATTTTTTATGTGAAATATCTTATTCAGGTCAGTTATAAATAAAAAATAACATGCATTATGTATGATCCCTCTTATTTTGGTCAAATAATTAACATATTGCAGATTTCACAAGGTGTATGTAAACTTTTGACCTCAACTGTACATATATAAATAAATTCGGCCTTGGTGAGAATAAGAGACAATAGAAACATTTTAAAATTTGAATACGTAAATAAATCTGAATTATTTCAAACTGGCTGCCAGTATACATTAAAGTTTGAGATAAATAGCATAAAAAGCCTAGTTACAGATAATGACGGATGATATGACTATTACTGGCCTCCCCTACTGATTTAAGGCTTATACTGACAAAAATATATAAAAAAACGGGAGGAATAATTTTCTCCTTGTATTCAGAATCTGTTTGACTCTTCAAAATGGGAGGTGAAGGAAATAAAATGTGGTCATGTCAGTTGGGAACATGAGGCTTGTTTTTGATGAATGCTTGGGTTGTGACATTTCGAGCTTGGGCAACTGTTGACAATTTTTTGTTATTCATGTCCCTCATAAACGTACAAAATTAGATGCGTAAAATCATCAAAAACTAGCTAAAAAAAGAACTGGTTTGTCAGGGTATCACCATAAATCCTTGTGCCGTGAAGTCAGTAATCAAATCAGTTCTTTCCCCAGATATTACATTTGTAATGCAAATGTGATTGATGTTGCTTATCCCTGAGCAGAATAAAAGCAGACAGAGGAAGAACTCATGGGAGGTTTCAACATATTTTTCAGTTACACCTTTATGAGTTTTGCCACCCCAAGCGAACACAACATACGCTCTGCTTATGCTTCTGATTTGACAAAATATTGAGCTGCATTCAGATATATTATTAGTTGGAAATTACGCATTGGTTTTCAGTTATATCATCTCAATTATAGAGAGTAATTTTATTTTCTATATAGCGCCAGATCACAACAAAAGTAATTTAAGGTTACCTTTCCTATAAAACTGGTCTATACCTGGTTCTTTTATGAAACAAACTAAATGGTCTCATCGTGAGGTTCCTGAGGGGTGCGAGAAGGGTTAATCCCCCCAGACCGCACCCCATACCCTCTTGGGACCTCTCCGTCGCCCTCCAGGGCCTGCGGGAGGCCCCATTTGAGCCACTTGCGTCAGTTGAGCTAAAATATCTGTCACTTAAGACAGCGCTCCTGACCGCACTGGCCTCCATCAAGAGGGTAGGGGATCTACAAGCTTTCTCTGTCGACGAAGCGTGCCTGGAATTCGGGCCCGGCGATTCTCACGTCATCCTGAGACCCCGGCCTGGTTATGTGCCCAAGGTTCCCACCACGCCTTTCCGCGATCAGGTGGTGAACCTGCAAGCTCTGCCCCTGGAGGAGGCAGACCCAGCCTCTGCGCTGCTGTGTCCAGTTCGCGCTCTGCGTATATACGTGGACCGCACTCGGCACTTCAGACGCACCGAGCAGCTCTTCGTCTGCTTTGGAGGTCAGCAGAAAGGGAATGCTGTCTCCAAACAGAGGTTGGCCCATTGGGTGGTAGATGCCATCTCCCTGTCGTACCAAAACCAGGGAGAGCCATGCCCCTTAGGTGTTCGTGCCCACTCCACACGGAGTGTTGCCTCATCCTATGCGTTGGCTCATGGCGCCTCACTAGCAGATATCTGTAGAGCTGCGGGTTGGGCGACACCTAATACCTTCGCCAGGTTCTACAACCTTCGCGTAGAGGCCGTGTCCTCCCGTGTCTTAACATAGACATCAGGCGAACGGGAGTCCGGCTGGTGTCGGCTTGCTGCGCCATTCCTAATGGATCCGTGCGCTATTCCCTCAGTTGTTCCCTCCGGCGAACCTGGGTCCTCCATGCCCCGCAGTCAGGCCTAGTGCGGAGTAGTGCTTGTCTGTGCTCCGGTTGGGTCTCCTTCGCCCAGCAGGTTGTGGCAACATGTTTCAGTATTTTTCCACGGTCAGCCAGAAGGCCGATGTTTCCCTCATATATCCCTAAAATCTATGGATATATTGAATTTCTTATGTTCCACATGTAGAGATTTCATGTGCTCCGCCCCCCCAACTCCTGCTTCAGTACAACTGGCATCCCTGTGGGGCCCCCTATTGGCCCCCAGGGCGTTGGGAAGGTTACGCTCATATCCGTCTGCTGACACGTCCGCCTGTCGGCACGCGGTGTGTTGCGTAACGCGACGTCTGGTTCGTGGCCTGTTCCATGGGTCTGTTCCCATATGTAACGTCGTAGTGAAACGACTGAAGGGGAACGTCTAGGTTACGTACGTAACCCTCATTCCCTGAAGGAGGGAACGGAGACGTTACATCCCCTGCCACGACCTGACGTCGCGCTGACGCCGGGCTGCAGCTCGGCTCCTCAGCAAAAGCCTGAATGAGTGGTTGCACGCCGCCATCTTATATACCCGTATGTACGGGGGAGTGGCTCGGCATGCAAATACCACTCGCCAATGTTCATGAATGTTCATTGGCCTTTTGAATAAGGCTTGGAGATGATTGGACTCTCAAGCGAGTTCCCATATGTAACGTCTCCGTTCCCTCCTTCAGGGAACGAGGGTTACGTACGTAACCTAGACGTTTTCCCGCGGAATTGATCTACTTTAACAGGTTGTTTTTCATGTCCGCAGGTTGAAGCGACCCCAACAACGTGATATTTAGCCCATATTTTAATGCACATTTTTCCAGGTGAACCCCAAAACGTGTATTTTACCCCCCAGAATGCAAACCAAGGGAATCCCCCTAAATGCAATTAGACTAATTTTGAGCTTGTTTTGAGCTGCAATTTGGTGGGCTTTGCTATAAAAACCTACCAAACCTAGATAAACCGTCTGTCCATAAAAACATCTTATTCTAGCTTATGAAATGACAAAAAAAAAAAATGCACTACACCTCCTACATCTGTCGACACAGGGCTCGACAGTGTGAGTATTTCACTCGCACAAAAAATATATGTATGAATTGTAAAATGTTTTTAGGAGTATGTGTGAAAAAACTAATTATCCCTGCGGGTCCTTAAAAAGTCTAAAAATATCTTAAATAGTACAACAAATGCCTTAATGATCATTTTAAGAGGCCTTAAATTTGGGGATGGGAAAACATCCGTGATGCACCTTAATGTGATTATTAAACTTCAAAAGGCTATGATTTTATTAAATAAATATGAGCACTGCCTGATTCAAAGTCAAAATGCAGTACTGTTGTGCATTCAATAGCCTTGAATACAAATAATTTATGCCCTGCGATTGCTTATGGGCTACTATTGATAAATGACCATAGACAGAAATGACTATGTTTACTTTATGGTGTTTATTTTGTAATATGTTGTAAGACTGCATATTTTATCTCCCTCTTTTTTCAGAACACCTAAAGAGTTAATTCTATCATAATTACTCGCCTTTATGTTGTTCCAAACCCGTAAGACCTTTGTTCATCTTCAGAACAAAAATTAAAGATATTTTTGTTGAATTCCGAGAGCTTTCTGACCCTGCATAGACATCAACGCAACTGACACGTTCAAAGCTCAGATAGTAAGGGTAGTAAGGACATTGTTAAAATAGTCCATGTGACATCAGTGGTTCAACCGTAATGTTATGAAGCTACAAGAATACTTTTTCTATGCAAAGAAATCAGAAATAATGACAATTTCTTCTCTTCCGTGTCAGTGGATTCAGTACCTGTAAGTGTCCTTACTACACTTCTGTGCCTTGAATGTTTCAGTTGCGTTGCTGTCTATGCAGGGTCAGAAAGCTTAATTTGTGTTCTGAAGATGAACAAGGGTCTTACGGGTTTGGAACGACATGAGGGTGAGTAATTAATGGCAGAATTTTCATTTTTAGGTGAACAATCCATTTATCCTTGACACGATCGTGGGCAGCAGCACACACAAGTTGATTCTGTGATTACTTGATCTAATATTTGATGATTTTAAAATGTTGTAGATTTAAGTAGCAAATGAAAAATTATAAAATTCTTGAATATATCTTGAGACAAAGGTCTTCTTAATGATTTTCAGTACAACAGCAGTTTTTAAGTAATGAAGGAATATGCTGTTGGGGCTAAAAGGCACGAAAATTAACATGATAATTAATAGAAAGCTGACTTTTCTATTTGTTGGAATGACTTTGTTAAATTCAAATGGAAAATATCATATAATCTGTTGGGTGCCTATCTTACTATCTCACTATGTTTAGAATGAAACTATCATATTTAAAAACATGCTATTAATCATATCATATAATACAATATCATTTGTTGTTACTACTGTAAATCTATGTTAAATTACTATGGGACCTCCTTCAATGCTTTATGAATCTTTACATTTTAAAATGATTTTGTTTCTGTATTTTAATACATATGTTTTATAATATATATATATGTTTTATATTAACATTTTAATGAAAGTATATTTACCGAACAAAAAAAAAAAAGCAAAATATGCAGAAAGTAGTTCAAACTTCGCTAAAGTGACTGTTTTGAACAAATATTAACTTATATTATATATAAAAAAACATTATTTTAGCTAAAGTATTTATATCAATACTGTGTGCCTTTTACCCCGTGTGTGGGGTAAAAGGCCCTCCTTGCCACCTCAAACATTTATACGATTTTTAAACAAAATAAACGATTTGTATGATTTATTTTCACACAAAATCTGTTGCTCCATAAATGTTCAGTGCAAACGTATATCATTTTTTTGCAATCATACACTTTGGGTGCAGTAAAAAGCACATTTTTTCTTAGCGTGTGCCTTTACCCCCGTTGTACCCTACAGATTTGACTAGTGTCAAATCTGTTTATTAAATTTATATATTAGTATTAAATGGGGAATGGAAAAACATTACTTACGATATAGCTTAATCTGTTAAATTTCAAAAGGCTATGAGTTTATTAAAGAAATATGTATAAATATACATATTTCAAAGTCAAAATACAGCAGTTTTGCACATTCAGCAGGCCTGTGATTTCAGTTTATACAGTTTAAGGCCTATATAATTACATAATTATGTATTAAATAAATTTGTGTATATTTTGTATTATAATAAATTAAATACTTTTGTTAGAAATGTTGACTTCACTTTATTAAGGCAAAAAAAAACAAAAAAAAAAACACAATTTGTGCTTTTTTAATGCACTCCTCAATTTGTCAATTTAGCACATGTGCTCCCTGGGAAAAAATGGAACTGTCAAGGCCTGTGACTGTCACATTTATGTTCTGTTTTGAGCATTTTTATGTATTTCAGCTTCCTTTGGTCCCTGTGTTTCATCTCTGTTTATCTGTTTAGTTCCTGTTTGCCTGGTTGTCTTAGGCCCTGTCCCAAATTTCCAGACTTTCATGACGTCACACTGCTTTGATTGTCAAGTAGGAGTCTGCTGCGGTGCATACACCCACCCTTCTGAAAGCTAAATGGGACACCATACACCCTCATGGACTTAACAGACACGCATATTGTAATTCTGCACGACCACAAGTGCACATGAAGTGTGCCAGTTGGGACAGAGCCTTCGTTTCTGATTATGCCTTTGTTTGTCTCCTCGTTTACTTCGGAATTGCACCTGTGACTGATTTAGTTCCGTGTTTTCTCCCTCACTGTCGTGTGTATACAAACTCCCATTTGGATTCAGTTCTTTGTCTGTTCTCATCAATATTTGAGTTGGAGCCTGTTGGTTACTGTGCCTGCCAGTGTGGTTTTTGTTTTGTTTAAATAAATATTTAATTTAATAAAGTTTCTTGCATCCATATCTAGTCGCAACCCTCCTCCTTGCCTGCAACTACCACTGAAAGTGACATACTGTTACTGTTGTCTCTTTTGTAGAGGAGACCGGGGGCAATTGTAACACATTCAATTCCTTTTTTTCCAAAATGTAATAAATCCATTAGGGGTCTACGCTTACTTTTCTTTTTAGGAGCACCTTCTAAACAATAATCAAAAAATCTGATCAAAAATTAGCCTTCCCATTACGAGGTGATATTTGACTCCTTAAAGTGAATTAAAGGGGAATTTTGTTACCTTTGTAATGGCTTTTTCTTTTTTTTTTTACTTTAAGAATAAGTTACCAATCAAATAAAATCAGTATTAATAAAATTCATTTGTAAAGACGTTGCACAAAAGAACAAAGGTAGGTATATTTTCATATGTTTAATGAAGCTCAGAGATGGCATAAGTGCAATCAAATTCATGAACTCTTGTTGAGATTAATGTTTTAAATACACAATTTTGAACAGAAATATTAAATGTTTTAATAACTAAAAAGAAGATAAAAATGAAACTAATACTGCCAGGAAGTGGTGGCAAGTCACTGATTTAATTTCTGAATCATATCATTCATTTGATTCGTTCGAACGGCTGATTCATTCAGGAATAAAGCAAGTGACTCTTTTTATGAATGGGTAATTGATTCATTGACTCACTAGAAAACACACGTTTATTCGTAAATGAAAAACTGCTGTGTTTGAATGGAGATGCGCATACTTTGATTTGAGGTATTACTTTGAGGTAGGCTTTTATTTGAGATACAGTGGGTTAATATTAGGGCTACGCAATAAAACGATAATTATTGTGATATAATTATGCTCACAAGTGTTCAATAAATGTTTGAAATAATGTTTATGGATCTTGAGGTCGGCGAAGAACACAAATGACTCGGTGATTTAAACTAGTTTAACAGCACTGACGAACAAGAGAAACACAGAAGGCTTTCAATCTACATATCACCATCATTTATCGACTTATTGTAGTAGTACTCCCAGGCAGAAATGTGGGATATTTGTATCAAATTTTATGATATTATTAATGTAGACATTTATTGAATGTATTAAATTAACAATGTAATATAACTGCAGTATTTTTTGTGATTAAGCTATAACATTTGGGCAAATGCTAAAATACTAAACGTAGGCCTATTTAGACTACTGTTTAATACTAATACCTAGAAACCATACCGTTGCATTTTTACCATGGTATTGAGGTGCTATATGTGTGGTTTTAACTGTGGTTATCATGATCTAAATGTATGCTACTATGGAAGACCAATGGATAATGAAATAAAATAAACCTCAAACAGTCAGAATAATTAAATTCCACCAAATAAAAATTAGGTTGTTACAATGTTTACAGATTTTTGATAATGAACGTAAATTTGCATCTGCATCCTAACTCAAGATCATACTACTATTTTGTATTTTTCAGTTGAATAAAAGACTATTTTCCCTTGATATTTTATCATTGAGAATTTCTTAAGAAACGTTTAAAAATCTCGTCTTGTCACGTTCTCGTGAACCCAGTCTCGTGTCTCGTCTCGTCTCGTGGGATAAGTGTCTCGTCACACCCCTAAAAAGAAGTAATATTATTAATGCTGCAGCCTGCACTGCAAACTGTTAAGGTACACGTCATCAAACCTATTTCATGATTTGAAATAATATCACACATTTGAACATGCAGAAACAATACAAAAATATTTATTTTGTTAAGGAAAGATGACTGGAAAAGTGTAAAAAAAAAAAAAAAGTGAAGTGTTTGTCATGTTCTGACAATAAAGAGTAGTTTAATACCACAGTTGACAGCCTGGTTTTTGCAACTTTTACTTAGGAGTAACACAAAGCGAATATTTGCATCACATTGCTCACTCTAGTTTAAACGCTAAATGTTTTTTGCATCACTCGCGTGAATAAAAACATCAAAACAATGAGAAAAAACATTTTCTGATACAACTGGACGTGTCAATAAGCTCTTCACTGATTGGCTTGGTAAAATCGCATCATGCAAATTTTCCACTATATAGACGCAATACAGGCGTACACTACCAGTCAAAAGTTTTTGAACAGTAAGATTTTTAATGTTTTTTTTTTGTTTTGTTTTTTTAATGCAAAAGCAGTATTATTGTGAAATCTTTTTACTATTTAAAATAGCTGTTTTCTATTTGAATATATTTTAAAACGTAATTTATTCCTGTGATTAAAGCAGAATTTTCAGGATCATTACTCCAGTCTTCAGTGTCACATGATACTTCAGAAATCATTCTAATATGCTGATTTGCTGTTCAAGAAACATTTTTGATTATTTTTATCAATATTTAAAACAGTTGAGTATATTTTTGATTCTTTGATCAATAAAAAATCCAAAGATCAGCCTTTATCTGAAATAAAAATCTTGTAACATTATACACTACACCATTCAAAAGCTTGGAGGTTTTTTTTTAAGAAAGAAATTGATCAAAAGTAACGATAAAGACATTTATAATGTTACAAAAGATTTCTATTTCAGATAAATGCTGTTCTTCTAAACTGCATATTCCTTAAAAAATTCTACTCAGCTGTTTTCAGCATAATAGTAATAATAAATCTTTTTGAGCAGCAAATCAGAATATTAGAATGATTTTTGAAGGATCATGTGACTGGAGTAATGATGCTAAAAATTCAGCTTTGAAATCACAGGAATAAATTACATTTTAAAATATATTCAAATAGAAAACTGTTCTTTTAAAATATTAAAATATTTCAAAATTGTACTGTTTTTGCTGTACTTTGGATCAAATAATTACAGGTTTGGTCAGCAAAAGAAACTTAAAAAAAAACATTAAAAATCTTCTGACTGGTAGTGTATATCGTGCATTTGTGGCAATCAAATTGCCTAATTCACGTTATTCACATTGCCTGGAGTGAATTTGTGTCCATTTGTGTCTTTGCATTGACTTTGTGTGTAATATACTCGCGCAAATAATGTAATTTGCTTTTTGTGTGAACACACCATAGAAATCTGCCCTTAACTTATAAACTTAAAAGAAATAGATATAAAATTTATCATGATGATTACTGATATCGACTGAGATGAAAAATATTACCCTAATCATTTCTTGGGCCATATTGCCTAGACCTAATTAATATTAATTATTTTTTTCAATGTTACAATTCCCCCAAGCACTGTTACAATCGCCCCCACCAAGGGGGCAATTTGTAACACTTTGACCTCTCGCATTTAACTTCATATTATAGCCTTATTAATGAAAATACACTGTGTGCAGAATTATTAGGCATGTTGATATTCTGGTCATATTTTTTTTCCAAACACATTTTACCAATTCCAAACCACATCAGTCTTAATAACTACTATTAATTTTGTATTTAATCATTTGTAAGTGATATATAATTGTCCGTGAAGGCTGGAAGTGAAAAACTCCTTATATTCAGGTGTGCAGAATTATTAGGCATGTTTTCGTTTACAGCTAAAATGAGCCAAAAAAGAGATTTAACCCAGACTGAAAAGTCCAAATTATTAAATGCCCATGAGAAGAATGCAATACTAATGCATTACAAGAATTTGCAAAGTTAAGGCTTGACCATTGGACAGAGAAATGCTTGTTGAGTCTGCATGGTCAGAAAAAACAGGTGGAGAAGAAAAGATGCATGTTAACTGCAAAAGAATTAGGAATTAAGGTGAAGAATTAGGTGTGACACCATCAGGAACCGTTTCCAGTTCTCCAGCGCCACCATTTTCCAGAACTGCAACCGACCTGGAGTCTTCAGAAGTGCAATGTGTCAGGTTCTCAGAGACTTTGCTTGGGAAAAAATCCTAAAAAATGCCCCTGACTTAATAAGAATAACAAGCTGACGTCTTGTGAAATACATGAAGATAGTTTTTTTATATGCTTTAGAGACAGATAAGTTGAGAGTGACTCTTGAAGGACAAGCATCACATCCTCTTGTACCTCTGATTCAAGAATTTATCTTCTAAAATCTGGCAGTAGGTTTTGGGAGTTCATTTTAGTCCATCTCTGCAAGTCAGACTTTTCAGGATAAGAGACTAAACATGAACTCCCAAAACTTACTGCCAGATTTTGGAAGATAAATTCTTGAATCAGAGGCACAAGAGGATGTGATGCTTGTCCTTCAGAATATCAACATGCCTAATAATTCTGCACACAGTGTATGTGATGAAATTGTTGCATTATTGTGTCAGACTCATACAAAATCTAATTTCTAAATCAGTATTTTTTTTTTCCTATAAAATATCTAAACAATGGGAAAAGCATTTACTTGAATAGCAACATCAAGACTTCACCAGCATAAACCTTGTTAAAAAGTGTCCAGCCTTTTAGTTTCACTTCGGAAACATGATTTTATTCACATCTCTGCAACAGCAAAAAGTGAGACCCCAAACGGAACCGTTTCCTTTAACGGTTTGTGATAAACTATAAGAAAACCCACCTAATTAAAAACGGCCAGTTTCGACATCTCGCCACGTAGTTGCTTCTCTGAATAATAAGCTCCTTTAACTCCACTGCTCTCCTGCCTCTCAAAGCCAGCGCAGCATGTTGACCGAGGTATTATCTGGTTAGTGCAGACCCACAATGCTTAGCCAGGTGAAACAGATACACAGACTGTACAAACACACGCTCCATCCCATTCTTTGTACCGTTCTTTACACATACACGCTTAGGCCAGGATACAGAATGGGAAAACCGTAATCCTCTGCAGTCAATTGAAGAATCACACACATAAACACAGAAGCATATAGCATCTCAGTGTTTGACGTTTATACAGCCATGACTGTTTCCTCTGCTATAACATGAAGGGCTCAAGGACACACAGGGCCCATTAAACTGATCGGACAGCTTTACGAGGGTCACATAGTGTTAGTGGCAGTTGTAGACATCATGAGGATAGAACCCCTGGAGTCTCACAATTCCTCTCCAAACAAACCCAGCATGAAGAGGCCCTATCCACTCATACTGGCCTGCATAACGTATTATGGAAGATTTATGTTATGTCTTTGTTGTCTCATTTAGATCAAAATAGACATGAGATGAAAACATCTAATATGAAGATGCGACGCGACGTGAATGTTTAACACGTTTAAACAGCTTTTTGTGGCAACGTGGTGCAGCTGGTGGCCTCCATGTGTCCATTTACATTAATTTACTCTGATATCTAAAGATTAAAGGGAGGATTGGGGTTTTGAAGTTCTGTAATGGGACGCCTGTGATAAATGGTCCTAAACAAGACCTGTCTGTGACACAGTATCTCATGATGTATGATCTAAGAGGCAGACCTTAGATCATAGGAGTAAAAAAAGGTTTTTTTATTATGTTAAAAATGTAATAATTGTATTATTTATTTCATTGTAACAACAGACATGTTTAAATAACTGTTTTTTATTGATTAAGATAACACTTTACAATAAGTATGTTTATTTTTAGTTCACGTTAACTAAAGTAGTTAACTAACAAAACCTTATTGTAAAGTTTTACCATAATGTTTAATATAATAATAATGTTTTTTTTCCCACACTTAAAAAAATGGTGTAGAAATTGATAGTTCATTTTATAAACAATTACAAAGAAATCTCAAACAAGAAATTAAAAATAAATAAATAAATTAATTAATTAATTAATAAACTGTAATAGTATTTTATTGTCAAACAAACTTTAACAATTTTTGTTTTTTGAAAAATCATTTTTACAGTGCAGATAGTTAATGCACACTTATGCAATATTTTAGCTATAATTTAACAGATTTAATATTATTATACAGTCTAAAGAATGAATACAGTCTAAACATTTAATAATGTATACTGACATTCTGTTTTAATACTGAACATGATATTTGTTTTCTGTCATTTTAAACCTAATAAACTTCTACCTTTGTATCTTCAATTACAAACATCCTGAATTACATCTTGAATTGTTTATTGAAACATTTATTGTTCTTACCCCATAATCAGTTTCATGAATAAATATAACAAGATTTAGTGAGGTTTATCCATATATATATGATGGTCGTAGACGAATGGCACAACAATCGGCCTCCGGATCTCATCATGGTATCTCTGTGCATTCAAAATGCCATCAATAAAATGCACGTGTGTTCGTTGTCCATAACATACGCCTGCCCATACCATAACCCCACTGCCACCATGGGCCACTCGATGCGCAACGTTGACAACAGCAAACCGGTCACCCACACAACGCCATACACACTGTCTGTGAAGAGAACACCTAAAGTGCCAGACACCATTGAATGTGAGCATCTGCCCACTCAAGTCGGTTACGACGACAAACTGCAGTCAGGTTGAGACCCCGATGAGGATGACGAGTATGCAAATGAGCTTCCCTGAGACGGTTTCTGAAAGTTTGTGCAGAAGTTCTTTGGTTATGCAAACCGATTGTTGCAGCAGCTGTCCTGGTGGCTGGTCTCAGATGATCTTGGAGGTGAAGATGCTGGATGTGAAGGTCCTGGGCTGGTGTGGTTACATGTGGTCTGCAGTTGTGAGGCCGGTTGGATGTACTGCCAAATTCTCTGAAACGCCTTTGGAGATGGCTTATGGTAGAGAAATTAACATTCAATTCAAAGGCAACAGCTCTGGTGGACATTCCTGCAGTCAGCATGCCAACTGCACACTCCCTCAAAACTTGCGACATCTGTGGCATTGTGCTGTGTGATAAAACTGCACATTTTAGAGTGGCCTTTTATTGTGGCCAGCCTAAGGCACACCTGTGCAATAATCACGCTGTCTAATCAGTCTTGATATGCCACACCTGTGAGGTGGATGGATTATCTTGGCAAAGGAGAAGTGCTCACTAACACAGATTTAGACAGATTTGTGAACAATATTTGAGAGAAATAGGCCTTTGGTGTACATAGAAAAAGTCTTAGATCTTTGCGTTCAGCTCATGAAAAATGGGGGCAAAAGCAAAAGTGCTGCGTTTATAATTTTGGTCAGTGTATGTATATATATATATATATATATATATACAGTCATGTGAAAAAGTTAGGACACCCTATTGAATTCCATGGTTTTACGTATCGGGACATCATTAAAAAAAACTGGTCCTTGGCTGGTCTTAAAATTTTGAAAATAAAACCTCAGATGAACAACAACACATGACAAATTACACCCTGTCATTATTTACTGAACCAAAATAAAGCCAAAATGGAAAATCCATGTGAAAAGCCATGAAGTTAGGACGCCCTTACTGTTAACATTGGAATTAAGAGGGTAAATAACAGTCAAGCACTGCTAATCAAATACTTTTGATAAATTGATCATCAGCAAGTCTGAGCGCCTCTATAAAAGCATAAGCTTTGACAGTTTGCTGGTTTGGAGCCTTCAGGTGTGTGTTAACACAATGCCAAGAAGGTAAGACATCAGCAATCATCTTAGAGAAGCAATTAGCCTTTTTCACAAAAATCGGAAGTGACGTCAGCGCAGGGTAAAGTCAGTTCCGCTACAGGTCTGTGCCTATTATATTAATATGCTCTTGTCTCAAATAATGCCTTTTACCTTTTCTTTTTTTGTCTGCTTTCCAAGTTGTTAGATAATCAACAAAGAAACAACAACATTTTACTTGTTTGTAATTTATATGGGCACTCAGACCGGTACTCGTCAATATAATATATGCGCAACATAGCGCCAGCTATAGTTTCTGTTCTCCATCTCTGGTATATTTTCTCAATTTACTCAGTCATTTCCCTCGAATCACTACATCATGGTAAATTATGACAGCGTTTATATCCAAATGCACATTTCCCCAAGAATAAATGAAACAATTCTGAGTCCGGATGATGCATAAACTCATTACAACAACGTAATCCAGATCCAAAAGGAATAAAGCCATTAATCGGAGTCATGTCTTATTTAGTATTATATTATTTTATTATGTATATCCCTGGGCACATTATGCAACGTACATTTACACCCTAAAGTTAATAATGCAAAGGAGAGCAAGTAGAAAATACAATATTACTTTAATAATAATAATAATAACAATATTAATCGCGAAAAAAAATGATGTGAAGAGTCATAATGCACAGCCAGCACCAAATAGACAGTACGGCAAAACTTAAAACTGTACTGTATTATAAGTGCTAACATTCATAATTAAATAAACATAGTATTTGTGATGACCAGACGCTGACACAAAGTTTTTGAATAAATGTTTGCTATTTTTAGAGTAAAACACCGGTATATATCATAGTATCATAGTATCTATTTTGTAAAAATAGACTTTGATTCCCGAACTTACTCTTGTTCAGTACGGCCGCTGCTGTCACCGGAAAAACGTTTACCCTGCAAGCGCCAATCCGGAAGCCAGAAACACGGAAGTGTGAAAAAGGCTAATTGTTGCTGCCATCAATCTTAGAAGAGTAATACGGCCATTTCCAAACAATTTGAAGTTTATTCACAAGTGGAAGACATTTAAAACAGACACCTCTCCTTCCAGAAGTGGACGTCCCAGAAAATTCACCCCAAGATCAGACCGTGTAAAGTTCAGAGAAAATGGCAGACAATCCAAGAACTACACCTCAGACTCTACAGGCCTCAGTTAACATGTTAAATGATAAAGTTCATGACAATACCATTAGAAAAATATGGGACAAAATGGCATGTTTGGAAGGCTTGGCAGAAGAAAGCCTCTTCTATCTAAAAAGAAAAACATTGCTACACAGTTTAGGTCTGCAAAGTTGCATCTGAACAAAACACAAGTCTTCTAGAATAATATCCTTTGAACAGACGAGGCCGATGTGGAGATGTTTGGCCATAATGCACAGCGCCAAGTTTGGTGAAAACCTAAAGAGCATATCAACACAAACACCTCATACCAAAAGACAAGCATGCTGGAGAAGGGCTGATCATTTTGGGCTTGTTTTGTAGCCACAGGACCTGGGCACCTCACAGTCACTGAGTTGGCCATGAACTCCTCTGTATGTCAAAGTATTCTAGAGTCAAATGTGAGGGCATCTGTCCTACATCTAAAGTTGGGCCAAAATTGGGTCATGCAGCAGGACAATGATCCCAAGCACACCAGCAAATCGACAACAGAATGGCTGAAAAGAAAAGAATCAAGGTGTAGCAATAGCCCAGTCCACGTCCAGAGCTCATTCTGACTCAAATGCTGTGGTGAAAGCTGTGCATAAGCAAATGCCCACAAACCTCAATAAACTGGCGCAACGTTGAAAAGAAGAGTGGTCCAAATTCCTCCAGAACGACGTGAGAGACTGATAAAGTCACACAGAAAATGAATGCTTCAAGTTATTGCTGCTAAAAGTGGATCTGCAGGCAACTGACTCATAGTGTGTCCTGCCTTTTTCACACATGGCCTTTTCCTCTTGGCTGTATTTTTGTTAAATAAATAATGACACTGTGTGATATGTCATGTGATGATGTTGATCTGAGGATTTATTTTTCAAATTTTAAGACCTGCCAAGGACCAGATAATTTTTTATTACGTCCTGATACAGAAAACCATGAAATTCATTAGGGTGTCCTAACTTTTTCACATGACTATATATATATACAGTGCACAGCTTCATTCATGCTTCATTTCTACTGATATTTCACTTTTTGAGCTCCAATAAAGAGTAACTTACACCAGAGAACAAATTATTTTACTTCTATTAAACATTCCACTTAGGTTTAATTTATTGACATATTATACATATATAGTTTCTGGAAAATGTCTCAGTCTGCTCTGAATGTTCCGGTTCATTTTTAGTAATCACACAAAACAGAATGAAACAATTAAAATGTCAAATTGAAGAAATGTGTTAACACTGCTAAACAGTGTTAAAATAACAGTATTAAACTTATTTAATTAATTGCGCGCTCCAGTTTTTATATTTAACTAAAGGTCTGTAACACCAAAACACCACAAATTTCACCAAGTAATGGGCTTAATTCCATGCAAACATCACACAAACACATAAAATAAACACACACAAACAGCCATTGGCAAGACTAGAGCCTAAAAAGGGCCAAAAACCAAACCGTGACGGAAGTCCGTCTGCCTAAGCAAAATATCAACCCCAGAGCGCAGACGTGCATAACGTTAAACAAAAGCCCAGAGAAACATTCCCACTATGGGAATAATCAGCATGTACATAATCAGAAGAAAAAGCAAACACTACAGCATGTTACTTTCTACAATTGCACATGGAAAATTAAAACAATCACACAAACACTTTCTCTCCCTTTCCGCTACCATGTTGTAGCTGATAAGCCAATCAGAAGCCAGAATTCTTGGTTGTGAACTTTGATGGATGGCCATTTGTAACATGCCAGGACCATCACAGGGGGAAACTGCTCTGATTAATGTTCAGGGAGTTCAGAACACACACACAAACAAGCAACATAAAACACAAATACACTAACAAAAACTCCATAATTCAGAAACATGCATATTAAAAAAAAGATCCTCATGCATATTCATGCTTTGAAAAACACATATGAAGAAATATGCACGTATCTGAACGGCATTACAGCACATTAGTGCAAGGTCTGACCAGGGGAAGGGAAGTCATCCCTTCAGTGATATTTATAGAGAGACTACGTCCCCAGAGAGAGTGTGCAAACACACACACCAGGAAAATACAGTCATATGCATACACACATGGGTATTCGTTAAAGACACATTGACAAAACAGGAAAGCGCAAAACATATTGCTATTCGTGCAGTGACTCATCCATCCAGCGAAATGCATTGAGGAACGCTAATGTTTGCTGTCCAATAATTATTAATCTCTTGAAATCAGTGTCTTCATACACATGAACATACGCACGTACGCACATGCTTGTAATTTCACTAATGCTCGTGATAATGGACTGCAAGTTTCATCAGAAGCACAGGGCTTTACCGAGAACAGGGTCGACACACCTGAGGCAAAGCCATGTTTGTTGTGTTGTAATGCAATGATTTTATGATCCCACCATATATCAGGCTTGCCGTCCTGCCTTCATCAAACTTTCAGGTCTCAGAAGAAAACACAAGCTAAATGTGATTTTTCATGTGTGGGTCAGATGCTGGTCCAGGAATTAACACTCGCCAAGAGCCAAATGTGAGTAAAAAGTGTAGAAGTCGACAGATGGCTGGGAGCTCCAACATAATGTATGGTTTAAATCAAATTATATAACGTTAATCAGACTCCTTCTGATGTAAGTGACATGAATGATTCAAATCAAAGACAGATAAAATATTTTTTAAAAAAAGTCACACCTTGCACTCCGCCTAACAACTTGAAGCATGTTAGTGAAAAATTAACCAAAAGATTTTTTTTTTTTTGCCATGTGGTGACACTTGTGAAATATTCCTCACATTAAGCTTTCCATAAGAAAAATGCAAAAACACATACAAATCTGCTAAATAATTATACTGTCCTAGAGAATCTGCAAACCATCCATAAAACTGTATTATGCACCATTTATTTAAAGTAAATAAATAAATGAAAAATTAGTATCATGGCTAGTAAGGAATATATATGGATAGTACATTCTCAGTTCACACGATATTGGCCACTGTTGCAAAAATGTACATTTTTGAACTGGTTCTTTTAAGGAGTCATTAATTGAGAAATCAAAGTTCACTTGATCCTTTGACATAAGAGGTCACTGTGCTATACAAACATCCTGTAAGTTTCACAACTCAAAACTTTCTCATTAGTCTAAAAACAGCTTATACTGAAGCCAATCTGCCAAAACGACAGGTTATGGAATGGGCCACTTTATGATGTAATAGTGCGGCTACACACCGCCTCCACAGAAGAATAGTGCCTGCTTCTACATCACTGCCTGTTTAGCCCCGCCCACCGATTCTACATCATTGTCTGTTTAGACCCACCCACCAATTCTACATCACTGCCTGTTTGGCCCGCCGCCCGATTCTACATCACTGCCTGTTTAGCCCGCCCACCAATTCTACCTCACTGCCTGTTTAGCCCCGCCGTAATTCTACATCACTGCCCTTTAGCCCCGCCCACGATTCTACCTCACTGTCTGATTAGCCCGCCCACCAAGTCTACATCACTACCTTTCAGCCCTTCCACGCTGATTCTATCTCACTGCCTGTTTAGCCCGCCCAGCCTACATCACTGCCTGTTTAGCCCTGCCAGCTGATTCCACATCACTGCCTGTTTTGGCCCGCCACCAATTCTACATCTGCCTGTTTAGCAGCCCACCCGCCAATTCTACATCACTGCCTGTTTGCCCGCCCTTGATTCTACCTCACTGCCTGTTTAGCCCCCGCCGCCAATTCTACATCACTGCCTGATTAGCCCATACGATTCTACATGCTGTCTGTTTAGCCCGCCCGCAAGTCTACATAATTACCTGTTTAGCCCGCGCCAATTGTACATCAATGCCTGTTTAGCCCGCGCCGATTCTACATCACTGCCTGTTTAGCCCGCCTGCTGATTCTACATCACTGCCTGTTTTAGCCCTGCTTCGCCCGCCCACAGTTCTACATCCTGCCTGTTTGATGCTGATTCATCACTGCCTGTTTAGCCCCGCCCGCCAGCCATGCCCCGCCCGCCCGCCAATTCTACATCACTGCTTATTTAGTCCCACTAATTCATGCACACAGTAGCTCGTCTCATTTGGAAGGCTGCATCCTCGAGTGCGTTGAGAGAGCACGTATGTCATCGGGGAGGTCTCATCTAAAAAAAGTAACTGTTAAACTGCAATGTAAAAAAGAAATTATAGTATTTTACACCTCACAAGGAATAATGGTCAATTTTATTATGGTTAATAATAAATAATACATCCTTAATGAAGTGTGCAGCCTTCAAATGCGACCTCCGGAGGATGCAGCCTTTCAAATGAGACACAGCAAGTGTAAATAATGAGAGAGGCAAATGGAGGTCAACACAACCAAACCATAAACTATATTTGATGTACTTTATTTTTAATGACGATCCAGACCATGTTAATAAGCACAACTGTTTTAGTGCATGCCATTTTAAAAAAGTAAAAAAATCTAAGATTATAAGATTAAAGTCGTAATATTACTAGAATAAAGTCGACTTTACAAGAATTAAATCGAAATACTACGAGAATAAAGTCAAAATTATGAGAATAAAGACAAAATATTATGAGAATAAAGTCAAAATATTTCTAAAATAAAGTCAAAATTCGGATAATTAATTTGTAGCAATTATGAGATTAAAGTTATAATATCGTATTGCTCATGCAGATTGGGATTGGGAGCAGCGGGGGATATTTCAAAGTTTTAGCTTTCAAATTCTGTCAGTTTTATAGCAAAACAAACAATATGCTTTACAGTAATGTGTTTTTCACGCTCTTTAATGTGACGTTGACAGATCACTGTATTCGCTTCAGTGTAAGCGGCATGTAAGTCAGTCATCTTTCCAATTACAATAACGAGACATTTGTTTCATTAAATTAGGCTTCGCTGTTTTTTTTTCAAGCCTTCTGATGTTCCTTCACTTTTATATCTTGCTATAAACTTAAAATAGACACACTTATCATCTCTATTTTGTGATAAAATTGACAGAATTTGAAAGCTGAGCTGTGTTATATTAAAAGCAACAAAGCACAAAATTATTGCAATTACTGGGTGGCTGGCATGCTACAAATAATGAATGGAAGACGTTAAATATTGTGTCCAATAAGAATGGCTCGATACCATAATTTTGGCTTCGGTACAACACCAGAATGTGATACTTTGGTATCGATACTAAATCAATACCATAGGTAACAAAATATCCAGCCTCAAAAGATAAGTGAACTGAAAACAATTTAGTAAGTAATGTTAACATACTAAACATGTATTAGTTCATTTATCATTTATAACTAATTATTGACCTAGATTAATAAGTACTGTAATACTGTTAGGTCAGCTTGCCTAATGACTTTTAACAGTTTGCTTTACTGTAAAGTATTATTCTAAGAGTCAAAGTATTCAAAATCACGTTATTATCTCTCTCTCTCTGATTGTTTTCAGATTTCAGTCTCTGATAGACAAAGAAAAGCATTAAATATAAATCTTTCTCACGCTCTCTTGGCTGAAACATTGCCTTCATATTAATGATACTATAATTAATATACCAAAACTCTTGCTTCATTTAAATTCAATTAATATTTGATTGTTTGAAATGCAAGTGCAAATATCATGTGACCAACAGCTAAACTGGTTCTAGTGTGTCACGCACATTTGAGCTTTCGTGTTTACCCTGTATCACATCTTAGGCATGTGCGTTGATCAGTTGTCAATAAAAGTTAATTGAAACTGAATTTCTGAATGATGAATGATGCACTCACCTGTCAATCTCTAAATTCACGTTAAAGATCAGGATGAGCAAGTGACATATGGCAAATGCTTGGCAAGTCCTGTGGAAACACAATATTTATAGAACAGCTTGCATACAGGTGCAGTAAGGTCAACTTGTTCACCTATATCTTGTTTTGTATGCAAAATAATGCCATATTTCACTTCTACTGTTGTCTTTATTTACTAGTTTCGAGCGTGTTAATGTAGTGTCATCTGTTTGATAATCCATCGCGTTGTTCTGTTGTCATGTTTACCCCATTTCGCAGCAATTTGGGAAGCACTGCTGCCTACAGGTGAACTTCGGAACAGCAGTGTATGACTTACCGAATTGATCAAAATGATAGTATCGAACCATTTCGAATAAAATATTTACCTGTATTTTTCCAGTACCGGTATACCGCACATCCCTAGTGTCCAATCATTTACTGTATTATACCGTGAATAAAACAGCTTGTGAATAGTCACTTAATGTTACATAACTAAGAAAAGACAACAATATAACTTATGTTAACGAGCTGGAGCCCACTTCAACCTTTAGAACGTTTTATTGTTATGTGAGGAATCAAAGGTTGGAATTAAAGACGCATAGTTTGTATTTCATTATAAAACTGATTTTGAAAGCTGAGACTTTGTTTTATAATAAAAGTACCAAAAGCACAAAGCTTATTGCTATTGGGGGGGCTGGCGCACTACAAATAACGAATGCAATCGAAGACATGAAATACTCCAAGCATACTGTCCCCTTGAGTGCAACACATGGTATGACTTCTGCTAATAATCCCACATATATTTGTAGTATCAAAAAGGATTAAATAAGAGAGCTACGGTGCCCCCCAATGGAATGTTGATTGGATGTGTGAGCTGATGTTAAGATAAAAAGTTGTTCCTGTTCAGTCTGTTAATAAATAAAATATTCTTGATATTAAGCTGTTTCCACGAGTCCTTAAAGGCACAATATGTAAGTTTTCACCGCTAGAGGTCGCATTTTCAAAACAATAACAGAAGCGAAGCTCGATGACACAATGATGAAGCATGGAACGTTGGGAGATGTCGTTTTCACAAATCATGCTTACAGATGAGCTAATGTATTACTTTTTTATTAACTTACCTCTACATTTAATAACTGTATTCTGTCATCGTAATGAATTATATGCAAAGAACATGAAATTTGATTCAATATTAGTCTTTTACTGATATGTGACTATTTGTCATGATTTGGCGGGTTAATGATGCACATTTTTATGTGTGTAAAACAGTTGTTCTAAAAGTAAATTTAAACAAACCGGCCATATTTACAAGTATGGCTAAATGTTTTTGTGCAGCACATACTGTATTTAATTACATTACCATAGGTTTGCTCACCAGACTTGATAAAAACTAGGGATGCACCGAATTTTCGGCCGCTGAAAATTATCGAGAATTAAAGAGAAAAGCAGCCGAATATATATATATAATATAGGCCTTCATATGCGCGCAGTTTCACTTTCCTCTAGGCGCTGTCACTGGGCGGTGTAACGCTCTGCTCAATATTCTATGAATGTGCGTTCCGCTCGTGTACCGCTACTCACGCGCACCGGAAAAACAGAGTCTGCTCAAATAACACGCCTATAGGAAGTTTCTATGCAGTATACTTGTTCCTGTTGCCATAGTATTTATAAGCGGAAACCGACGATAGCGCAGATATTGCGTCATTAATAGGCGACAATGACCAGGGATGAGTCATTATTTAAAACTGGACTTTACAAATCCTTGAGAACTTTTGAGATATCATAAGTAAACAACTGCATGAAATATTTAACACTGTGCAAATGGTTTTTGGACATTTTATCACAAAAATCTTACATATTGTGCCTTTAAAATGGACTCTTCCTCATCCCAGTAAGATGCGTCCACTCAGACGCTACAGTATTCAAATAAATTCAGGTGGCAAAATATTATAACTTTAATCTCGTAATTGCTATGATTTAATTCTGGTCATTTTGATTTCTCAAAAGTTTGACTTTATTCTCGAAACATTTTGACTTTATTCTCGTAATTTTGACTTTATTCTGGAAATAGGTTCACTTCATTCTTGTAGTATTTCGACTTTATTCTAGAAATATTACAACTTTAATCTCGTAATCTTTTTTTTTCTTTTTTTAAGTGGCACTAAAATGCCATTTTAAGAACTTAGCTCCAAGCTCCTTTGTTTACTTTATTTTACCACAGATTTGTTTACAAACAAAACAAAATAGCTTATAATTTCAAAGTTATGATGTTTTTTTATATAAAAATCTTGATAACATCAAGACCTTACAGAACAGTACAAAGTACAAAAAAACAAAAGCAGTTCATGACCCCTTTAATAGCATTTTGGACAGAGCTGCTAAAAACAATGTGAGTAAAGTTGCTTGGATTCTCCCTATCAAGTACTTGACTGACTTACTTTGCATATGACATTTTTCAGTTTGGTCTGTAATGACAGCAATCATTTCAGCAGCAGTGTTTCAGCCCTGTCTTGCCCCAATGAATAATATCCTGTACATGAATAATGTGTATGAAATGACTCCATACATCACATTTTCTTGTCATTCAGTGTCAAATGCCATGTTTAAATCCTAAAGGCAATAAGTAATGAACTGTGAGATGACAATTCAAACTTTACACTCTCCACAGAAGTCGTTGTGTTAATGTCATTCACATAAACAGACATATTGTGTATCTTGCTTATAGAAAAGGTCATTCAGCTTGTTCAGTATATTGACATTGTGTTAATACTGAACATGATATCTGCTGCTTTATTATTTCAAACTTAAACTTCCTTTTGTGATTTTTTTTTGTTTGTTTTTTTGCTTGACAAATGTGCGTGTGCTATTTATTGTTCAAATAAATGTCATTTTTATCTTTTGTTGATTGTTATATAATCATTGTTATATAATTTATGAATGTCCAAATGTTTAGTAGGACACTGTATCTTGAATTGAGTTTATTATTCTTACCGTACTTGTTGGTTTATCATGTTTTATGAATAAATATAACGCAATTTAGTGAGATTTATGCTTAGAACAAGAACAAAAATCAATAATTTGCTAATGTAGTAACTAAGATTTATTCAAGATATACTACCATTGAATTTTTTGGGGTCAGTAAGATTTTTTTTTAAAGAAATGAATAAATGTATTCAGCAAAGATGCATAAATGTATCAAAATGACAGTAAAGGCATTTCTAATTTACAAATGCTGTTGTTATGAACTTTCTGTTCATAAAATAATCCTAAAAAAATCCACTGTTTCTATAAAAATATTAAGCAGAACAACAGATAATAACAAGAAATCTTTCTTGAGCATCAAATCAGCATATTAGAATGATTTCTGAAGGGTCAAGTGACACTGAAGACTGGAGTAATAATGCTGAAAATTCAGCTTTGCATCACAGAAATAAATGACACTTTAAATTTTTATTAAAAGGTACAAGTTATTTTACATTGTAATAACATTTTACAATTTACAGTTTACTTTATTTTTACCCAACAGATGCAGCCTTGTTGAAAATAAGAGACTTTAAAAACATTTTAAAAATCTTACAGACCCCAAACTTTTGAAAAGTAGTGTCTAAAATATCTTATTATCTTGCACATATTTATACATTTAATATGGTTTTGGGAAGCCAAAATCAGTTCTGCCCTTTAAAAAAAAACTGTTTTAGTTTTATAAACATTTCAAAACTCTAACTGGCTTTTTATTTCTGCACATCAGAAACCACAAGGGACAAAAACTTTAATTAAACGGTTTACAATAGTGCTTTCATAGCTTGCACTTAACAGAGAAAGTGATATACACCCTACTGTGCCATTTTCAACATGAACAAATAACAATAAGTGGTAAACACGTTCACTGATAATTGCTTTTATTCTATTCTAGGCAAATTTACCTAGAAGTGAATAGTGTCTACAAATTACAGATGACACAGATAGTCCTATATATATATATATATATATATGTGTGTGTGTGTGTGTGTGTGTGTGTGTGTGTGTGCACCTGGTATTCATCACGTTATGGGGACCAAATGTCCCCACAAGGATAGTAATACCAGTAAATTTTGACCTTGTGGGGACATTTGTGAGGTCCCCATGAGGAAACAGGCTTATAAATCATGCACAGTGAGTTTTTTTCAGAAAGTAAAAGTGTGCACAGTCTCCTGTGAGGGCTAGGTTTAGGTGTAGGGTAGGTGTAGGGCGATAGAAAATACGGTTTGTACAGTATAAAAACCATTACGCCTATGGAATGTCCCCATAAAACATGTAAACACAACGTGTGTGTGTGTGTGTGTGTGTAAAATTCCCAAAAGTGCACTGTTTTGTTGACACAGTCATATCTCCACAACTGGAAATGGATTTACTGAACAACACGAGAGAGAGAGAGAGAGAGAGAGAGAGAAGAGAGAGAGAGAGGAAGAGAAGAAGAAAGGGTAAGACTGCTGCTAGATTTATAGACAAGAAAAGGCAGAGAATGAAACAGAGGAAGTCACTTGGAAAAAGCGAGCGCTAATTCCAGAAGTGGCTCTCTGGGACACAAAACACAACACGGGAAAAAAGGGAGAGTATGACATACGGTTCAAAAGAGTGGAAGCGAAAAAGAAAAAAAAATCTATTAAAAGATGCATTTATGGTGGTATGAAGCTAGCCAGGAACCACTTAAGAGGCACGTTTTTAATTTCCACACAAAGAAATGAACAAACACTCAGAGAGGCTCTTCACCATATGCTAATGAGCAGTGCATTAGAAACAGGCCACACAGGAGAAAACACAATCAAGCTCTAGGGACGGCTGTGTCAGCCACAGGAAGCGCCACTACTGCCTGTTGTAAAAGTGATCCATTTTTTAATTCCCACAAAAAAATTAAAATATGAAAATTTGGCCATTCACCCTCATGTCGTTCCAAACTGTAAGATCTTCATTCATGTTTGGAACACAAATTAAGATACAAATTAAGACCCTGCATAGACAGCAATACAACTGACATGTTCAAGGCCTAAAGGTAGTAAGAACACTGTTAAAACAGTCCATGTGACATCAGTGGTTCAACCTTAATTCTATGAAGCTACTACAATACTTTTTGTGCGCAAAGAAACAAAAAACTTTATTTAACAGTTTTATTATTAATTTGAAATGTGTAATTATATAGTTTGTAAGTGTGCAGACTAACCAAGATGTTAATAATTAAAAAAAAAAAAGACGGTTCATAAAAACAGCATGTTATTTCTTATTTTGTACTTTCCTGAATAAGCTGTTTCACAACAGATGTTTATATATAATCCAGACCAAAAATGAATTTTGTTGCACAAAACAACTGAACCAGTTCAAAAGCTTGAATCTTAATGGAAACTTACAAAATAAGGGTTGTTAAAATAAATTTTCTGTGATATTTGCTCATGAGTCATTTGTTTGTCCTGAGAACTGTTCTTCAGCGGTTGAATTTTTCCCTCTTTTTGGTGATGTATACACAACTATTACAAAGGGTGTAAACATTCACTGATGAAGGGGGGAGGGATCACTGTTGGAAAGTGTTCAAATGTGCAGAAAATGTAAAACCAAAGATTCACTTATATTTCGCAAATTCACTTATCATGAATGAAGTATAAAAATATAAAAACCCAATTGCATTTTCACCATCCAATCAGAAACTGTTTAAATTCTCCTAAAAACCCATTCATAATCCTTCATTTCCTGACTCCTGAACACTAATATTTTTACAAGCTAGATCATCCTGCCTAGGATGTTGTGATAGTCCCCTGAGGCATGGTCATTGCTAGCTTTTGCACCACGCGTGCTTCGAATTCTGCCCAGAACTCTTTATCTTGGTCTTTCGGAGCGCGAAACATTTTCACACATCTAGATCAGCCGCTCTCACACCTCCCACCAAAGTGCAGACGTGCTTTAGAACGGTTGATGTTTTTCCATCCACTTAATACAGGTCAGTTTCTACAGAACTCTTGACATCAGTCATTTTTAATCCACTCCAGTCAGCTCTTTCAGCCTGCCTGCTGTATTCCTCTTTTATTGATCCTCCCATGTTCGCTACAAACACTTTTTCTAGCATTTTCGACCTGCATTTTATCACACACCAACATAATGTCCCAATTTTTACAGAATGTCTTCATTTTCACACCTTCCTATTCACTTCTACAAACAGCCATCACATTTGTCTTACAGATTTATTGCACTGTCCAGAAAGTACAATGGCTTCTTGAAATATATTCACAGTTAAAGGCAAATGTGCTCTTGTTAGAAGATAACTATTCAAACGGAATTTTCCTTTTTTGAAAACATAAAACATAAAACATAACACTGTAAAAACTTTCATAGCTGTACATTTTTAGGAGGTTTAAAATGACAAGAAAGTGACAGTTCATGCCAATTCACTGTCATTATTGAACTTCATGTCTTTCAGGTCAAGTTACCTTTATTTTTCTAGCAATTTATACAATAGAATTTGTTTAAAAGCAGCATCACAGTATTAATCAGGAAAATAATCAATGACGCAAAGTTCAAGTGTATATGCAAATCCAAATTCTGCTGTAAAGCATCTTAAATAAGACAACTGAGGCTGTATACAACCTGTATGACGTTTTGTTTTGTAGAACATTAAGATTTTTTAAGGAAGTTTAAGTTATTTGTCCACTACTGTTTTGGACCACAATAACTTGCTTTAAACAGACAAAACAGCTGGAATGTTCTTCAAAATATCTTCTTTTATGTTCTACAGGAGAAAGAAAGTTGGAAATGAACTGAGCACATAATGACCCATATTCATTTGAACTTCACTTAATCACATGCAACCCAGATATCCTCATATTTATGCCAAACGCTCCACAAACCCCATGGTTTCTACACAATTACACTCTAGTACAGTGATAGCTACAATCTGGTGCTTTCCCCCCCATTTCTTTCTTTTTTTGTAGGTGAGGGCTTTTAAACTCACTCCTCATTGTCATTGTATTGATTAGAACCACTGACTCTAATTGCCCCATACAGACTTTCTTTTCTGTTCACAGATACAAAGGAAAAAATAAAAAAATAAAATAAAATTTTATAAACACAATACACTGTATGGGGCATTTTCTTTTATGTAAAAAATATTTAAGATATTAAGTAAAGATCATGCTCCATGAAGATATTTTATCAAATTCCCTACCATAAATAAATATAAACTTAATTTTTGATTAGAAATACACATTGCTAAGAACTTCATTTGGACAACTTTAAAGGTGATTTTCTCAATGTTTTGATTTATTTGCACCCTCAGATTCCAGATTTTCAAATAGTTGTATCTCTGCCAAATATTGTCCTATCTTAGCTTATTTATTCAGCTTTCAGATGATGTATGAATCTCAATTTCAAAAAATTGACCCTTATGACTGGTTTTGTGGTCCAGGGTCACATACATTTGGAGAATGTGGGATGCACATGATGTTTAAAGGGGTCATCGGATGCTCATTTTCCACAAGTTGATATGTTTCTTTAGAGTCTTAATGTAAAGTCTATAATATACTTTTGTTAAAATATCTCAACGGTTGTGTAAAACAACACCCTTTTTATCTTGTCAGAATGAGCTCTGCAAAAATCATCCCATTCTGAGGGATTGTTCCTTTAAACGCAAATGAGCTCTGCTCGCCCCGCCCCTCTCTTCTCTCTGTGGAGTGACGGGCTGCTCTGAGAGATTGTTTACTTTAGCCGCATTTAGCGCGTTTAGCTGCAAAACTTGCTAACTAGCACGTTGTTAGGAAAGGTGATTGCAGAGATTCATAAAAAAAACCCTTATACTCACTTCTGCTGTAGGATCACAAATGATTTGCGCAAACATAGACGCATTTATGTAGATCGGGAGGCGCATTCCCTTCACAAACAAACGTAATCTACTGCATCTTCAGCGGCTCAGATGTCGGGAGTAAATGACGACCACTATGTTCATTATTACATCCAGCAACAGAACATCTCTATCGCTCAATCGGAGATATTCTTGTCTAACTTACATCCCTGCTCCTGCATCGAAACAATGGAGGTCGGACTGTGATAGCTGATCTGAGGTAAGACGCTCATGTCAATCAACTATAGTGGGAGCGGCCTCTGTCGGTGTGACACCACAGATGCCATGCATCTGAGAATGGCTCGATTTGTAAAAAGGGGATATTATTTTTACAGATTAATTAAAAACCACTGCATGGATTTTTATCATTATAGGGTAGATTTGTACATACACTGCCAACACACATTAATGTTCAAACAACATGAAAAAGTGAACTTTGCATCCGATGACCCCTTTAAGAAAGTTATAAATCGCAATAAGCAGTGAAAAAGAACTGCTTGTGCTGACTGACTCACAGTTGAAGCGTGAGGACTGAAAGCCCACCTCTCAGAGAGCATGCGATTGCAAAAACAGATCTCTTTTGTGTTTTATTGTGCTTGAATCGTCAAATATTAGGGCCCTATTCCACGATGCGGAAAACGTGGACCGAATCGCGGAATCCAGTCATAAAAGCGGAATTTACTGAATAATGCGGAATGTCACGGAATTTGTCAAAGTTTGTATGAATTAATCAAAAGTAGGTCATTACACTTAAATCAAACCACAATATGGACTAGTGTCTGTAAATATAACGCCACAAAAATCCCATTTAAATGTGAATCCTGCATGTTCTACATGTCTCTGTTTTAATCAATGGAGCAGACCAGTGGTTTTGTTTACTACACACACTGAAGCACATGACACTCGCGGTGATTTCAGCTTCTGTCGTTTCACTAAATGAGGACATAAATACATGAACAATATCTGCTGAGAGTCACTTCATGAGCATTTGACTGTTCCATTTTAGGAAAACTAGCGTTATATCATATACATACAGAAATGTAAAGGTAGACACGGCAACCCGTCAAAATAAAAGTCCGATTTAACTTGAAGACATTGTGCCAGATATATTACTACTATTACTACTACTACTAAAATGAAATAAACATTATTTTTTAGGTTATAATCACACAACATGTCTTCTGTGTTTTAATTTTAATAGTAAATTCCCTTTTGTTTGCTCAAAAAAAAATGCCTTCATTTGATAACCAGAACATTTTAAATACACAACACAGAATTTCTGAGGGTAAAAAAACCTTTCATGAGGCTATTTTAAGAATATATTTGAATAAATTAAGTATGCATTCAAATAATTAGACATGCTAAAACACAGAATTTGATAACAATAAAACATGTGGTGAGAAAAAATAAAACATTTAATAGCGCCCTAAACTTGTCATTTTTGTTAAACCTTAATTAAATTGATGTGAAATTGAATAGGTTTCATGATTTTAATTAATTAGACAACCTCTTTGATTAATAAAATTTAATTTAGCCATTAAAAAGGAGTTGAGAAAAATTAAAACAGGAAAAAACGGGATTCAAAAAAATTAAAACGGAAAAAACAGAATTTTGAAATAAATAAAACAGAATTTTGGAAAAAATAGAACAGATTTCATAAGGCCCTAAAATATGCACACAATAATAGCAAAATGCTTGCTTTGTGGAGTATTCATGTAAACAGTCGCTTATGTGTTAAATAAATTAAAACAGTTATTAGTATACTGGATTCGTGCAGTTGGTCTTAAAGGGACAGCAGTCTAATTTACCTGTTGCTGTCTGTTATTATTAATGTTAATCACTCGTCACACTTAACTGAATCTTCAATAGGAATTAGTTCATGATTGATACAGTTTAGACTATGCAGTTGTCAGTGTTTTGGATCTGTTTTGCCTTGTTTTTTCCATGTCTTAGTTTCTGTTTCCTCGTTTAGTTTAATTATTATTCCCTGCACCTGTGTTCCTAATTATCCTGTGTATTTAAGTTTCTGTTTGCTCTGTGTTTCTTGGTCGGGTCTATGTGTTCACTTGTGGAATACGTGTGTTTGCTAACCTCTGTTGTGTTGTGTTTGTTCATTAAAGACTGTTTAACGTTTCTCCACGTCTCCTGTGTGCTGCCTCCTAAACAGTGTATTGTGACAGCAGTGTTTTATTTATACACTTTATTCAATTTCTGTAATAGCTCTTACTACATAAAATTACATTATTTCTTAACACTACATTAAATAAACCTAGCCTGCTAATTAATTCAAAATGAAAATTAAAAGTTTATTTTATATTTATTTGTTCTGTTGTGTTTGTAATTAGATTTTTTTATTTTTAATAACAAAAATAAAATAAAAATAGTATATCGTTATTGTGAAATAAAATTTCTCAAACCGTGAAATAAGATTTTGATCATATCACCCACCCTTGGGGTTTAAAGTTTTTTTTTTTTTTTAATTTCATGTCCTAGTCACATTTTCTTGGTTAAATAATCAGAAAAAGTACATATTTTAATTCTATTCTAATTCTATTTTTACATTTTTAATATTCAATCAATTTTATTTATGAATATTATTTACTAAAGTGTTTTTAAGCATTGTACAGTTATTAAAAAATTAATAACGTTGGTTTTCACGAGACTCACGGTGCATCATTCGTTATCCATTTGTGTACGACTAGTTGGTGCAAGCTAAATTATAGTTATTACATTTTGGATATGGATATATTTCTTACAAAAACACAATGTTTTGCTACAGGAGTTCTTTATTCACCCCCCGGAGCTGTGTGAGGCACTTTTTATTATTGATGGATGCACTTTATTGGACTTGTTTTGGACTGATGTAGAGAAACACCCACGCACTGCCATTCTAAAGCTTGGAAGTGTCAAGATAATTTTTAATGTAACTCCGATTGGATTTGTTTGAAAGAAGGAAGTCATATACACCTAGGATGCCTGGAGGGTGAGTAAATAGTGGGCAAATTTTCATTTTTGGGTGAACTATCCCTTTAACTTGTAACTATTTTTGAATTTTCAGCTCATCAGTCTTCAAAGTTTGTAAATATTACTCACAGGTATGGAGATTTACTTAAAACTTACTTTACCAAGCTGATTACTTCCTAAAAATTCCCACAGATCATGTTTTCAGGCCATTTAAACACAAGAGACGAGATTTATCATATGAACCGATCACAGCTGAACATAACCAGTCATATCCAATCATATTGCGTTTTCCTCCTCTCACGTGACTTTCCCCCATTCATTCTCAATTACCCCCCCACCAAACTCACCGCACACTTTAGGGAGTCTGTTAAAACTCAGTGGGCTCAGGGGAGGTGAGAGAGATGTGGACTCCCGCTGTAACTTTACCTGCTGGTGTCACTGTTGGGCAATGTTTCTTTAGAAAAACAAGTGAATTATTAAAGTTTTAATGTTATATTTTGTAATATTGGCATTTGTTACATTTTTGTACTCTTTTTTTCTCATATATATATAATATATAAATATATATATATATATATATACATTCTCTGGCGTTGTTAGATGGCTGCATGACAGCCTGCCACACGGAAAGTTCTATTTGACACTGGCTGTAATTCATTGCACTGCAACACGGGTGTTAATACCAGCAACTGCCAAGGCTCGACTATATGGAGGTCAGTCAGGATTTCAGTATTTCACCTCATCAGCTCTCTCAGCAGTAAACATGTCTGCACAATTTCTCTGGAGAGCTTTTGATCTCTCTTACTTGGAGATTGTGTCCAATTTATTTCATTGAAATATGCCTATAAATCTTGCGTACAGAAACACAGATAAACAAATAAAGGCAGCGTATTTCATTTTCATAGAACATGTTAGGGAGAGATGCAGCTGTAACTGTCAAATGCTGAGGTAACAACTGCATCTAAACTGGAGGTTAATAGAAGCCTAGTCACACCTTCACAGACAACCCACAGACTGTTTACTTAAATATAGCAAGTGCCAGCTAAAATAACCAGTTTGTATCTGCTTGGCCAGTGCTACCTGAGTTGGGCATAAAGCAGAGTTTCATAATTGGGTCTTTTGTAGTTCATGAATGTGATTTTGAACTGAAGTGGCCACAAACCACAGAATGTTTAATTGGAATATAAACTAAAATAATCAAAGGAGGAATTTTCTGAATTGTAATTCCAAGAAAGTCACCTAAGTCACATATCCCAGGACTTAGTCCAACATGACGAGTTTTATGCCAAAACATAATTACATCATTAGTTCTCAGCTAATTATAGCTATTTATTCCCAGAGACATATTTATCTGAACCAAGTTCAGTACTGTCAAAAAAATTAGCATATTCATTTTGACTAATTATTGATATTTATTTTCTCTAAAATGCAGAATATATTTTTCCTGATATTTCTATAAACTTCAGTACTGTCAAAACAATTAATATAGCCATAGTTTTCAAAAAAAGGTTTCAAAATTATGTTTATTAATTATATAAAATTATATGTGACCCTGGGTCATTTTTTTTAACTCAACGCTGAATAAATAAGCTTTCCACTGATGTATGTTTGTTAGGATAGGACAATATTTGGCTGAGATACAACAATTTAAAAATCTGGAATCTGAGGGTGCAAAAAAATCAAAATATTGAGAAAATCGCCTTTAAAGTTGTCCAAATGAAGTTCTTAGCAATGCATATTACTAATTAAAAAAAAGTTTTGATATATTTAAGGTGGCAAGCAAACAATTAAGATCTGCACATGGTTGTATACCAGGCTTATACCTCTTCAAAAAATCTTTATTAAATGCTGCATCAGAGGTCATAAAAATATGTGCAAAAAGTGCAATAAATGTGCAAAGGTGCAAAACGTTTTTCGAGACAAAGCTCTTCCTCAGTGGCATTTATTGCACTTTTTGCACATATTTTTATGACCTCTGATGCAGCATTTAATAAAGATTTTTTGAAGAGGTAAAGGCCTGGTATACAACCGTGTGCGGATCTTAATTGTTTGCTTGCTTCATGTTTTTTTGGATCTACGCACCGGACCAACTTGGGTTTTAGATTCTGGACATTTGGTGCTGCTCCTTTTCAGTGACTTTATCTATTAAGGTGGGTAATTTATTTAATATCCTAATGATGTTTGGCATAAAAAAAAAAAAAATCATCATTTCGATCATTTTGACCTATACAATGTATTGTTGGCTATTGCTACAAATATACCCATGCTACTTATGACTGGTTCTGTGGTCCAGGGTGACATATTTGGCACTTTACCTAAGCCCTTTATATATAATACATTATAAAATTAGCTTTAATGCATTAATTATGCCCTGTAAAGCACTTTATAATGCATCATACAATCTCAAGAATAATTGTAACCACAGTTACAACATACTATAATACTTATTTATTCATATTTACACCTACGTTTTACAGAAAGTATAATGCATTAAAACATATGACAAACAAACCTGCAAATTCATTTGAATGGGTGTTTTCCAAACAGATTTACTATTACAGTATAAACTATTTCAGATGAACCTTTTTAAAATCTGGCTACATGAGGCTAATAGACAACCTCTTTTCAGTTTTCTTGTCAACAGACAATGAAAAGTTTTTGCAAGCCAAAACATTTCTGGTTGAGGCTGTCGCTCTCTGACAGATAGTGGACAGTAATAAGGTGCAAAATTCAGTTTAAATGACACAATCACATTTTGGGAAAGTTGCATGACAATGGTGCCCAGTCAGATGGCACAGAAGATAAAAAGAAGATGCCTGCAGAGGACAGAAAGATCCACAGCAGTGGTCAAAAACACAATACTGTCATCAACAGCTTTTAAATCAACCTGCCTGGACAATTATTCATTAGTGACGGCATGATTTGAGATGATCCAAAGAGCATCTGCACAAAAGACTTTAACATGATCAAATTTGCATCATAAATGCTCTTTGTTTTAAATTTTGGAGTCCTAAAACTCTTTATTTCCAGGCTTGAACAAAAGAAATCACAAATGTGGTCTCACAATTTTCAGACTCCACTAGACATGAACTCCTGCCCACCCACTCATGCACAAACATCTACATGATTGCACAGAAAGGGTGCAGCGGTAATCAGTGGCCGTCTCCAGGTTGTTGTCCTCCTGACAGGCTTAATGGCAGAAGTGTGACCTGCTGATAATGCAGCAAAACAATGAAGATCTCTGTGTGCCATTGTGCCTCAGAGTTAGGCTATCACCTCCTTTTTTTTGGGCTTTTGCGCATGAATTTGTTAGAATGTGAACTGTGTAACTGCCAAAACAAGGTCAGCCCTCCTGACGGCTGAAAGTCAGCCAGCAGCACAATACTTAAATAGACTTACAGATACAAAGAGTCATATTATTGTCTGCGTGTTTGGGCCTGTACGCATAAATGACTATCAATCAAAGGCCCACATGACCGGATTCATGCATCTGGATAGACTGAAGATACAAGGTATCTAAAGATCCTCTGTGGTGCTGGAGTGAGTATTTGCAGGTAATGGAACCATATTCATGTAAGTACACAATACGGATGTAAAAACATAATCAGTGTATGTACACTTAAATGGCCCAGGGTGATTTTTAGGATTTTATTTCAACATTAATGTACTATATATATATAAAAAAAGCCTGTTTCCGCCACTGAATAAAGAATTAAAAAAAAAAAGGTAATAGCGACTCTCACAATTCAGATGTTTCTCCCCACAGAATTGTATGATATAAACTCGTAATTTCTGGGGGGAAGGATTGATATTTTCTCAGTTTATATCTCACAATTCTGACTTAATAACTCGTAATTGAGTGTTATAAAGTCAGAATTGTTAGATATAAACTCGCAATTCTAAGAAAAAAGTTCTTTCTTGCAATTGCGAGTTTATGTCCCAAAATTCGGAGAAAAAAAGACAGAATTGTGAGTTTCTGGAAGCCCGTTTCCAGTGAACAAAAAAAGTAAAAGTTTTACAAATGTTTGTGTTTTTTTATCTCCCAATTCTGACTTTTTCTCACAGTTGATTTTCTCATAAAATTGTGTGATAACTCACCGTTCCGAGTTATAAAGTTTAAAAAAAATTTAAAATGCAAAATATAAACTCAATTTACATCTTGCTATTTTGAGAAGAAAAAAAGTCAGAATTGCAAGTTTATATCTCAATTGGGACTTTTTTCTCAGAATTGCGTGACATAAATTTGCTGTTGTGAATTATAAAGTCAGTATTGCGTGATTTAAACTATATGGAAGCCCATTTCCGACAATGAATTAAAAAAAAAAAAAAGTAAAGTTAATTGCGTCTTTTTATCTCCCAATTCTGACTTTTTTCTCGCAGTTGACTTTTTTCATAAAATTGTGTGATATAAACTCACTTATGCGAGTTATAAAGTCAGTATTGTGTGATATAAACTCAAAATTGCGAGAAAAAAACTCAGAAAAGTGAAATATGTGAGAACAGAAGTCAGAATTGCAAGATATCACAAGTCACAAATCTGACTTTTTGAGTTTGTATCTCATAACAGACTTCACTCAGTCTGTATTTTCCTAGATCTCAGAACTGTGAATTTACATTTTGCAAATTCTGCCTTTATAACACACAATTGCGAGTTTATATCTCACTATTCTGACTTTATTTCTCACAATTGTGAGTTTATATCATGCAATTTTGACAAATAAAGTCAGAATTGCGTGTTCATATCTCATAATTGTGACTGTTTCCTCAGAATTGTGTGATATAAACTCACTGTTTGGGATATCACAAATCACAAATCTGACTTTTTGAATTTATATCTCATAACTGAGACTGTGAATTTATATCTCGCAAATTCTGATTTTATAACACACAATTGTGAGTTCATATCCCACAATTCTGTCTTTATGTCTCACAATTGCAGGTTTATATCCCGCTATAACTCGCAATTGTGAGTTTATATGATGCAATTTTGAGAAAAAAGTGAGAATTGTGAGTTTATTTCACAATTGTGAGACAAATAAAAAGTCAGAATTGCAAGATGTAAACTTGCAGTTACCTTATTTAGTTTTTTATGTCGGAAATGGGCTTCCATTGAATTAACTGTATGCTCACACAACCATGAGTCATTCAAAAAAATCTATTTGAAATGTAGTGAAAAAGACTCAGAATCCCTTAGAGGTGTGTGTTTATACATTGTTGGACATTGTTAATGACCGAATTAAATAAAATAATGAGAGTGTAAAGTGTGTGCTTAAAGAAAGTTTATTTTCACAAAGTTCCATGGCCAAAAATGTCCATATCTGAAGAAACACCAATATATTGTAGTTCCTGTAGCCCAACTTGCAATGCATCACTGTAGGAATGGCAACGCAATGGGTTCAATCCTTAACTAACACGCGTCCTGAAAAAATAAACGGCTGTCACAGTGGAAAACGCCTGCCAAATCCATAAACGTGATTTACAGTCATTTTCTGCATCACCTAAATATTAATAACAGCCTATCACTGCCTTTTCGTCTTTCCTGGCATCCCTCGTTGTCTCACTCTCCATGGAATTCACTTACATGTTAATTTCCCATCATTCCAGATTTTAGTTTTTTTTTTTTCCCTTTGCTCTACAGTTGCCATGGGAGCTTGTAGCATAGCAACAAAGTGACTCATTCATGATGTCACCACTATAAAATCAAATGAATTTCAGCAATCCTACTGAAAGATCACTATCAAAAGCACACAAAGTATAAAAGTTTACCTAATCACCTAAGAGCAAAGGAGGTATTTGTTTTTTGAGGAAGACATTATTAGCAGTAAAGTCACTTTAAGTTAGCACTTTGCCAAACGTTGTGATCTTTTCAGTAATCACCTGACTGTTCAAGGGCAAAATGGCAGCAGAGACAAACAAATCAAAGCTAATAACACATTGTCAACTTCTCTTCACTCATGATGAACAATATGCTCTAAACACTGTGTCTGTTCTGTAGGGCTCAGTCTATGTCCTCTAAAGGACAGGCCACATTAAAGGACAGGCGCTTTAAGCATCCTTAATAGGAATAAGGGCACCTTATTCCTGTCACTAGAATTTTACTCTTTGATGTGAAATGTTTAATTTCTCCTCAAAGCATACAGACACATCAGACTAAGTAATGTAGCATAGCCTACAGATTCTCCAATAAGCCGCACTCACATTCCTAGAGCCAGAAGTGACTAAGGAGGCACGTGGCTTCTGTTTGAAGTCAAACGCGAGTTGTCTAAACTCCAAGTAATAATAAGTGTTTTACACTGCCGTTAGAAGTTTGTGTTTGTTTGTTTGTTTGTTTATTTATGTGTCGTGGTACTCTTTTGAATGCACGTTAAAGGCACGGAAGAGAAGAAATTGTTTCATGAAATCGTTATTTTTGTTTTCCTTGCACTCAAAAAGTATTTTCTGCTCTTTGTAAAATTAAGGTTGAACCACTGATGTCACATGGACTATTTTAACAATGTCCTTACTACCTTTCTGGGTCTTGAACGTGTCAGTTGCGTTATTGTCCACGGAGGGTCAAAAAGCTGTCAGATTTCATCAGAAATATCTTAATTTGTGTTCTGAAGATGAACAAAGGTCATCAGAGTGAGTAATTAATAACAATTTTCATTTTTGGGTAAACTATCTCTTTAAAATGTCATAATAAAATAAAGTTATATATTTGTTACTGTATACAGACATTTTTTTTCCATCTGACACCAAGTTTGCTCACTAGAGACTGGCATTGGTACTCTCTCAAAAAAAAGGTGCATGATGTACTTTGCTAGGACTGTGTATTTTCCACAGCCCTTTTTGGAAATTTACAGCTCCATCCAACTGCTATCTATTCATCTTGCCCATCTAGTCCCGTTTATATTCTGGGCAGCACGTCCACAATCAGGAGTAATGGAAGCTAACCATGAGGGAGAGCGCTTGTGTGTTCTGTAGTCCGCTGACTCACTGCTCATTTATCTGCATCCAGGAAATTCTTCGGTATTTGCTCTGACTTTGTCAAAAACATCCGCTTGGACATCTGACAACTTATAAAACACATTAATTAATCCACATGCACCAAACTGCCAGTCAAACGAACTTTAATCTTATTACGCATGTTTGAGGAGTGAAAAGTAAAGCCCAAAGGGGAAATATGTTGTCAGTCTTTGTTCGTAATCCGTAAAATAATTTATAGCTGGGGTGCAGACAGGAGCGGTGGTTGGGGGCTGTCCATTTGGAACAACACAGGAGCCACTAGAACATTGGGGCTGGTTGTCACAGTTTTTACTTTAGTGCATATTATTAAAGGTACATCATTTTTGAAAGTCTACTTATAGGGACATTTCCATCAGTACTGTCCAGGAAAAAAAAAAGTTCCATGCAAAATGTTTCAGTGGAAGACTTGCATAATTAGTCTATTATAAGTTTTAAACCAACAGTAAACCAAATATGAAAAAAAAAAAAAAAAAAATTAAACAACACATAATAAAGGTAAAATTAAATGAATATAAAACGTGTCTTACAATTGTAATTAGGGCTACACGATTTTGCAATATAATTGCAATTTTTCATATATATATATATATATATTATATATAAATTAAAGGAGAAGTCCACTTCCAGAACAAAGATTTACAGATAATGTACTCATCCCCTTATCATCCAAGATGTTCATGTCTTTCTTTCTTCAGCCGTAAAGAAATTATATTTTGTATAATGGACAGATATACCTCGATTTTGAACTTCCAAAATGCAGTTTAAATGCGTCTTTGAACGATCCCAAATGCAGTTGTAAATGATTCCAACCGAGGAAGAAAGGTCTTATCTAGCAAAACGATTGGTTATTTTCACTTAAAAAATACAATTTTAATACTTTTTAATCTCAAATGCACGTCTTGTCTTGCTCTGCCTGAACTCTGTGTATTCTGGCTCAAGACAGTTAGGGTATGTCAAAAAACTCCAATCGTATTTTCTCCCTCAACTTCAAAAATTATTTCAAAATCATCCTACATCACTGCAGAAGTACCAACACAGTCTTTGCAAAGTGAACATGCAAAGAAGATCAAACACCCTTAACAAAAAAGGTAGAGCATGAGCAAAGGGAGAACATGAGACGGGAGTTTTTTGACATACCCTAACTGTCAAGAACCGGGGAAAAAAAACAGTTCAGGGAGAGTGAGACAAGACGAGCATTTGACATTAAAAAGTATATAAATTGTATTATTTTTATGAAAATAACCAATCGTTTCGCTAGATAAGACCCTTCTTTCTCAGCTGGGATCGTTTACAACTGCATTTGGGATCGTTTGAAGCCGCCTTTAAACTGCATTTTGGAAGTTCAAAATTGGGCTGAAATGTTTCCCCCAAAAAAACACAATTTCTTTATGGCTGAAGAAAGAAAGACATGAACATCTTGGATGACAAGGGGTGAGTTATTATCTGTCAATTTTTGTTCTGGAAGTGGACTTCTCCTTCAATAAAATAAAATGAGGTTTGCTGTGTTTTTATGTAGTGATGCACAATTTTGCCAAAAAGTTGTAATCGTGACACTTTACAATAAGGTTCATAGTTAACTACATTAGTTAACATGAACTAAGAATGAACAATACTTCTACAGCATTTCTTAACCTTAGTTAAGGTTAATTTCAGCATTTACTAATGCATTACTAAAATCACAAGTAGTGTTTGTTAACATTAGTTAATGCACTTTGGGCTAACAAACAAACAGTGAACAACTGTATTTTTATAAACCAACATTAACTAAGATTAATAAATTGTGTAATGTATTTTTCATTGTTCATTCATGTTTGTTTAAAACATTAACTAATGTTAACAAATGATACCTTGTTTAAAGGTTTTACCATTGTAGTTAAATAGCTCTATTAAAAAAAAATAAATAAATAATAATAATAATAATAATAAGGGAATTAGCACCAGGTGCCAAATTATTATTATTATTAAATAACAATATAAAAACCAAACCAAAATACAGAGGTGGATAATGAGCTGCTTATGTGTAAATGAACACAGTGCTGTGCTTCACTCTGAAGTATGAAACACATATATTTAATAAAATCATGCTATGATAAGTTAAAGGACAGATTCAGAAAAAAAAGTTCAAATTTCAAGGTTTTAAATCAGAATTTTGATACCATCAAAAAACTCTGACAGTGGAAGTTTGGATTAAAATGTTATAGTTACTGAAAAACAACCCTTGTGAGACTTCCCTGTGTAACAACTAGTCCTGGTCAACCCTTTATTATTGCTGTAATAAAAGACAGACGTTCAACCAAAAATACTACAAACCTACACTGTGTGGACAAAATAAAACAGTGTAAAAATAATATATCCATGCATAATGCAAATTCACCAGAGTTTGCATCTCATTCAGAATTTCATCTCATGGCTATTTGATCCACAGGCTAGTTGATAAGCATGCTGGATGGAGGCACCGAGACGATGCCATTACTCAAGCTGTTAGGAAGTACTTATGCACTAAAGTTTGCTGAACAGGAAATACAGCCATTTTATTGCACACTCTCACATACATATCTTACACTGTTTTCAATCTATCAGCTCAGTCATCTTTTTTGTATGACACTCTCTTTGTCCTTCTGTACACTTTAAAGAGATACCTCACCAAGAAATGTAAATGTCATCATCAAAACTTCTTTGATCATTTACTCATCCTCAAGTCATTTCAAGTTGTACTTTTCTTTCTGTGAAACACAAAAGAATAGTTTTAAAAGAATGTCCTTGTGGCGTATTTCCATACAATGAAAGTGAATGATGATGAGTGATCTTAGCGCTGCAAAAAAAAGCAGTATAAAAGTGATTCATATAATTAGTGTGCTATATCCCAAATCTTCTGAAAATATACAGAACTGTGTTAAAAGCATTTTCTTTTTCGCTGTAGCTCTCCATTTAAATATAATGCTTTTGAATATAGTGCTTTTTCTATGGGAATATATTTTAAAATTCAATTTATTCAAAGCTGAATTTTAAGCATCATTACTCCAGTTACATTATCCTTCAGAAACATTAAAAATCTTACAGTTCAAAAACTTTTGACTGGTAGTGTAAGAACATTTTCTACAATTCAGTTTTCAAATAGACTCCTATTACTGCTGGTCAGAGTCAAAGTTTGCGCTTTTAAGATATAAATAATTGGGCACTGATAATTTCTGAACTATTATTGTGATTCTCTAAGACCCACATTTGAAGCTGAATATTTGAGAAGGAGCAAAAGATGATAATTATTAATCTGTATCTTTCCATACTTGGTCACTAGTCTGTTTTGAATGTTTTATTTAATGATGATCTGATGTAATAAAATTAATTAATTCCAGTATAATTACCCCAATTTTTTGTTATTTGCAACTGTATTAACCAAATATCTGAATATGGTTTTATTAGGTCCAAATTAGACTGAAAGCTCTAATCTCAGTCACTGTAATTGCACTGCAAAAATCAGCCACATTATTCAGATTTTCTTCAGCCTTCTACAGAAGAAAAAGTCGTACAGATTTGGAACGACATGTGGGTGAGTAAATGACAGAATGTTCCTTTTTAAATGAACTAATCTTTTAATTTTAATGACCTATTCAATTTCAATGAGTGAGCACTAGAAGTTACGTCTCGGTTACGTATGGTAACCCTCGTTCCCTGATGGAGGGAACGGAGACGTTGTGTCGAGTAGTGTACGACACTAGGGGTCGCTCTTGAGAGCCCAAACACCTCTGACAGTTTTGAGAAAGGCCAATGAAAATTGGGTGTGCAGATTTGCATAGCTGACCACGCCCCGGACGTCCGGGTATAAATAGGGCAGCGTGTGCATCTGCTCACTCGTTCTGATCTGAGGAGCCGAGGGTCTCAACTCACTCAGAGGCGGTCCAGGAAGGTGGCACGGAAGACACAACGTCTCCGTTCCCTCCATCAGGGAACGAGGGTTACCATACGTAACCGAGACGTTCCCTATCTGTCGTACACTCCGAGTTGTGTCGAGTAGTGTACGACACTAGGGGTCCCCGTAGAAAACCGCCACCTTACTGGCCGCGTCACGAGTGATAAGCGCAGAAGTAACAGGCAACGTGTTAACGAAGTGCAGCTCACCTCCTCCGTGACCATCCAACGTCCAAGACTGACCTGTACCAGGGTTCTGCAGCCGGGCCTTCCTCAGTAGAGCGGCCGAGTGTCTTGCGAGCGTTGGGAAAGCGCCTCCTCCCCGAAGGAAAAACGGCGCTACGGAGTTCACAACCTGCCCAACAGGGGGGGTACAAGTGACAACATTAAACATGGGGCTGAGGTGGGACTCACACCGGGGGAGACCACCAGACTCAGACCCTAGAGACAAACCAGTCCTCAGGGGAAACACCGCACTACAGGAGTTATAGGTGGGGATACACACATGGGGCCACATAAGGAGCCACTACATATGGGGCACAATTCAATCAGAACAAAGGTGACCATACCTTGTGACCGAATTCGTAGCGAGTCCCTCCGCAAAACTCTGCCACGTCCAGAGGTGCCAATGATGGAGATGGTGTCCAGGGTTCACGCTAGGAAACCTACTGAAACTCAGAAGCGTAATCACCGTTAGGGGAAGCGCTTTAAAGCAAGCTCTACACCAACCAGAGAACTGAGTCAAGAGCTGGTATTCAAGACTCTAGCTGACACTGGCTCCATGCGTAAATTGTAAAATCTGGCAAATGTGTTAGGTGTAGCCCAACCTGCAGCTCTACAGATGTCTGTTAATGAGGCCCCATTTGCCAGGGCTGCCGAGGCAGCGACGCCCCTAGTCGAGTGGGCTCTTACCTCCAGAGGGCAGGGTAGGCCTCTGGCCTGGTAGGCCACCCGAATTGCGTCCACCAGCCAGTGGGAGATCCTCTGTTTGGAGACAGCCTTCCCCTTCTGCTGTCCCCAATAACAGACGAAGAGCTGTTCAGAACGTCTGAAGGGCTGAGTGCGTTCCAAGTAGATGCGCAGGGCACGGACTGGGCATAACAAGGTCAGGTTGGGGTCATCTTCCTGGGAAGAGATAGCTTGCAAAGTCACCACCTGGTCTCTGAAGGGAGTGGTGGGGACTTTGGGCACGTATCCAGGCCGGGGTCTCAGGACGACGTGAGAATCCGCTGGTCCGAATTCCAGGCACGAACTGTTGATGGAGAGGGCTTGGAGGTCTCCCACTCTCTTTACCGAGGCGAGCGCAGTCAGGAGAGCCGTCTTTAGGGAGAGAGCATCGAGTTTGACTGACTGAAGAGGCTCGAAGGGACCCTGCTGTAGGCCCCGGAGAACCACAGCAAGGTCCCAAGAGGGGATAAGATGTGGCCGAGGAGGGTTCAGTCTCCGGGCTCCTCTCAGAAACCTGATTACCAAATCGTGTTTTCCCACCGACCTGCCACCCACCAGGTCATGATTAGCCGATATAGCGGCCACATGAACCTTAAGTGTCGAGGCAGATAGGTGCCTGTCCAGGCCCTCCTGGAGGAAGGATAACACTGATTCGATGCCGCAACTCCGTGGGTCCCTTAGCCGAGCAGAACACCAGTTCACAAACACGCGCCATTTAGAGTCATACAGCCGCCTGGTAGAGGGAGCTCTTGCCTGAATGAGTGTGTTCACCACTGATGGTGGGAGATCTCTGAAGTCCTCCTGGTCGCGTCCAGGGGCCACAGGTGGAGGTTCCAGAGATCGGGGCGCGGGTGCCAAATTGTGCCCTTCCCCTGGGAAAGGAGGTCCTTCCTCAGGGGAATGCGCCAGGGAGGAGCTGACGCCAGGAGAACCAGGTCCGAGAACCAGGTTCTGTTGGGCCAGAAGGGGGCTACCAAGAGGACCTGCTCCTTGTCCTCCCTGACTTTGCACAAAGTTTGTGCGATCAGACTCACCGGGGGAAACGCATACTTGAGCCGGTCCTTCGGCCAACTGTGTGCCAGTGCATCTATACCGAGGGGAGCCTCGGTCAGCCCGTACCACAACTGGCAGTGGGTGGATTCCGGTGAGGCGAAGAGATCCACTTGCGCCTGGCCGAATCGATCCCAAATCAGTTGAACCGACTGAGGGTGGAGCCTCCACTCGCCTCCGAGCGAAACCTGTCGTGACAGAGAATCGGCCACTCGATTGGCATCGCCCGGAATGTGAGTGGCCCGTAAGGACCTGAGTCTGTGTTGGCTCCAGAGCAGGAGGTGGCGGGCTAGTTGTGACATGCGAAAGGAACGTACACCGCCCTGGTGGTTGATGTAGGCTACTGTCGCCATGTTGTCCGACCTGACCAACACGTGCTTGTTCTGAATCATAGGCCAGAACCTCCTCAGAGCTAGAAGCACTGCCAACAACTCCAGACAATTGATGTGCCAATGCAGCCGGGGGCCTGCCCAGACCCCGGAAGCTGCCTGCCCGTTGCAGGTGGCACCCCAGCCTGTCCTGGAAGCGTCCGTGGTGACAACGACGCGTCTGGACACCTGTTCCAAGGGCACTCCTGACCGAAGGAACACGATGTCCGTCCAAGGGCTGAGTGTCTGGCGGCACGATGGTGTGATGTTCACACGGAACGTGCCGTGGTGCCACGCCCTCCTGGGGACTCGGGTACGGAGCCAATGCTGCAGCGGTCTCATGTGCATCAAACCCAACGGCGTGACCGCGGCTGAGGATGCCATGTGCCCTAGGAGCCTCTGAACCTGTTTTAGGGGGACCGCTGAGCCGCACCTGAGCGTTGCCACGCATCTCAGAACTGACTGTGCACGCTCCGGGGAGAGACGTGCAGACATGCCGACCGAGTCCAGTTCTACACCGAGAAAAGAGATCCTCTGCGCCGGGGAGAGTTTGCTCTTTTCCCAGTTGACCCGAAGCCCCAAGCGAGCCAAATGGTTGAGAACCATGTCCCTGTGTACGCAAACCGTATCCAACGAGTGAGCCAGGATCAGCCAGTCGTCGAGATAGTTGAGAATGCGAATGCCCATTTCCCTGAGGGGGGAAAGGGCAGCCTCTGCTACCTTCGTAAAGACGCGGGGCGACAGGGAGAGGCCGAAGGGGAGAACCTTGTACTGATATGCCCGTCCTTCGAAGGCAAACCGTAGAAGCGGCCTGTGTCTTGGAAGGATCGAGACATGAAAGTACGCGTCTTTCAGGTCTATCGCCACAAACCAATCCTGGAACCTGACGTACGTAAGAATGTGCTTGAGGGTCAGCATTTTGAACGGGAGCTTGAGTAGGGCCCGATTCAAAACCCTCAAATCCAGGATAGGTCTGAGCCCACCACCCCTCTTGGGTACAATGAAGTAGGGGCTGTAAAACCCTTTCTTCATTTCGGCTGAGGGGACAGTTTCTATCGCACCCTTCGCCAGAAGGACTGCGATCTCCGCCCGAAGAACCGCGGTGTTGGAGCCCTGGACCGAGGTAGTGAGAACACCGCAGAACTTGGGCGGACGACGTGCAAACTGGATAGCATAGCCGAGGCGAATGGTCTTGAGCAGCCAGCGGGAAGGATTGGGGAGATTCAGCCAATCCAGAAAGTTCTCCGCTAGGGGCCGCAGAGGAGTTACATTCGACGTACCAAGGGTGGGGGAACCTTCGCTGGGAAAACAGCGTGTGGTCGGAGGTAAGAAGCCCCGAAGGCCACTGGCTGCTTTGCCCAGGGAGACCGAGCCGTGCGAGCTTAGCAGAGGATCCACCCGACAGGGGAGATCGTCTGACCAAGCCGTTGTTCTAGAGCATGAGGGAGCACAGAAGGTGTGTGACCGCATGCCCTGAACGGAGGAGACAGCATCCGACCATCGAGCGGAGGGTCGGGGGTGCTGTGTAATATGCCCAGAGAAGGAGAAAATTGCTCTTTTGTTGACCAAGTGGTGGCCGTCTGCCGGGTGGCAGACAGCCGGGTGGAAGCCGAATCCAGCGCTCGTCCCCTCGTCGAGTGTGGATCCGGACAGGCCAAACGATCCCTCCTCCCTGGGCTGCCCGTCTCAGGAACGCTTCGAAACCTGCCGGGGGTTCTTAGTGGCCTGAGGACGAGCTGGCGGTGCCACCTTCCTACGAGTGCTGGACCGTTGGGCGGGTCTGGCTGCAGACCCGGCAGGCTGCGGGGTCTGAGCCACCCTCGTAGGGGGCCTTCCACGGCGGGGAGCAGGCGGAGGCTGCTGCGTCGGCTGAGCTGGGCCGGAACTCGCTGCACGCCGAGGCAGGATGTGCTTGATGGCCTCCGTCTGCTGTTTCACGGTGGAGAACTGCTGGGCAAACTCCTCCACGGTTTCGCCGAAGAGGCCAGCCTGGGAAATGGGAGCGTCGAGAAAGCGAACCTTCTCGGCGTCTCGCATCTCGGCCAGGTTTAACCACAGGTGGCGCTCCTGGACCACCATAGTGGACATCGCCCGCCCCAGAGCTTGCGCAGTAACCTTCGTAGCCCGTAAGGCATAGTCGGTCGCTGAGCGCAGCTCGTGTAACAGCTCTGGGTCGGGAGCACCCTCGTGCAGGTCTTTAAGAACCTTAGCCTGATAGACCTGCAAAATCGCCATAGCGTGGAGGGCGGACGCAGCTTGCCCAGAGGCCGCGTAAGCCTTCGCTACAAGCGCAGACGAAAACTTACAGGCCCTGGACGGGAGTCTCGGGCGGCCCCTCCAGGAGGCGGCGTTTTGCGGGCACAAGTGCATCGCAACCGCTCTCTCCACCTGGGGAACCTCCGAATACCCCCTCGCTGGACCGCCATCGAGGGTGGTGAGGGACGGGGAGTTAGCGTACCGTGAACGAGCCGACAGAGGGGCTTTCCACGATTTCGTCAACTCCTCGTGCACTTCCGGGAAAAACGGGACCGGGGAGGAGCGTGGCTTCGAGTCACGCCCCCTGCCCAGGAACCAGTCATCCAGCCTTGAAGGCTCAGGGCTGGGCGGGGGAACCCACGCAACCCCGATCTCCTTGGCTGCCCGTTGTAGTGCGGCGGCCATTTCGGCGTCTGCCACAGACTGAGATTCAACCGCCGGAGCGGCGAACTCGGTTGTGACGTCAGCCTCTGACGGCTCTCCCTCCGATGCTACGGACGCTGCCTTTTCCTCAGCAGGAGCCCCGAACAAAAGATCCAGCCCATACTGAGACGAGCTTTCAAAATCGTCCGGAGACTCAATCGGTAGACACACAGGGTGAGCGGTTTGCGAGGACGCAACTGGCAAAACTTCGCTCAACACCTGCCGCTCTTCCTCGACGCACATCGCAACGGCCTCGTACCCGTAAGTAGAAGGACCGGAGCGGGAAGCAGATGAGGAGCGCCGCGGCTTCTTCGAAAAGAACGCGGCTCTCGAGCGGAGTGTGCCCAAGGGCATGTCTTCGCAGTGCTGACAACCTCCCTCAGCGAACGCTGCGTCAGCATGCTCACGCCCCAAGCATTGAACACAGCGTTCGTGCCGATCGTTCGGGGAAAGGTAGAATCCGCACCCAGTAGGACACAGACGGAAAGGCATCGTGAAACACACAATCCGTCTGTGGAGCTCTTTTAGAGAAAATTTGCTCTCTGCAGAAGAGAATCTTCTCTTGAAGATCGCCGTCGACGCACCCAGGGGACTCTCACAACACGAGCAGTGTCAGAGAGGGAGAGACCGCTGTCTGTGCCGTAGATCCAACGACGAGAGAGGTGAATGTTGCCGCTTCTCACGCAGAGACGCTGCATTCGGCTCCGAAAAACAGAACGAGTGAGCAGATGCACACGCTGCCCTATTTATACCCGGACGTCCGGGGCGTGGTCCAGCTATGCAAATCTGCACACCCAATTTTCATTGGCCTTTCTCAAAACTGTCAGAGGTGTTTGGGCTCTCAAGAGCGACCCCTAGTGTCGTACACTACTCGACACAACTCGGAGTGTACGACAGATAGGGAACTATGGGTGCCTCATAGATCAAAATTCTCATTCACCGCAACCCTCAAACAGTGGAGAGTTGCGGCATCCATGTACACTGCTCAAGTGCTCACTGACTTCACCGAAATGCTCCATCACTTCTTCGCCATTTTTGACATTTCACTCTCACTGGCTTTTATAACTTGATGGCATCTCTACAGCAAAAAACCCATTTGTTCAAATAGAAATCAGTGAATCACAGCACAGTCTGGAGTGTTCGTGACTGGATGCCATGGCCCATGTGTCTCACACAAAGAGGTAAATGGTATCTTTGTCATTAGCTTGGTTGTTTGCAGCAGCGAATTGCTGCCATATGTGTGGTTAAGTAAGTTCGTAAATGTTGCTAGGTGGAAATCTTAAAGTCTGAGGTAAATAGGCTAGCAGTGGCGTAATGTGTTTTTGTAAACTCTCTTGAAGACTGAAAAATCTTAACTGTTTAGATTCTTATCTTTACCTGTATTTTTTGCCAAGCTATCTCCATCTTATTCGTCAACATGGAAGTAAGCCGTTTTCTGTGAATGTGCGAGACTTCCGGTTCATTAGCCACTCTAGGAGAAGAATAACGAAGTGTAGTAAACGTTAAAACTGTTTGCACTACAAACCAGTGTGTTCATAAACAATATACATTAAAACAATATAATAAGACACGCCAGTCTGCAATTATTAAACAGCAAAATTAGCTGTTTTGTGTTTTGTTATGACACTAAAGCACATCAAATTTACAGATGGCAGCGCCCGCTCTTATTTGAAAAACAACTACTATTCAGACCAACAGCTCCATTTCTAATATGATTTCTTTATATATAATACAACAATAGGATAATCGTGTAACTTACATTTTAGACATCCTAGTTACTTTGTGTGCTTCTCCGACGAAACGAGTCCCCACGAAGTAAAGCAGTATCCAATCCATCGATGCAGCAGTGACTCCCTTAATAAACTGTTGTTGAGTGAATGATTCAGTTCACTCATGCAGACGTTGCTTGTTTCGTTTCGGAATGAATCAGTTTTGCTGAATGAATCTGTTAGTAACGACTCATTCACGGTGTCTTTTAACGAATCGGTTGAGGTATTGATTCAAAGATTAATTAATGAATTCGTTCAAAAACACGATTCATTCAAGAAGTCAGTGACTACACCTACTGGCCTGTCTATGTAATAACGATGAATGTATTTTTGAATATGCAATATTTCAGAAAACCTTCGTCTTCTCTTTTCTTATTCTTCCCTTTCTTATTCTTCCCCTAGCTTGTACTTATTTGAACAATGCCTGAAACATGGTATTATGAGCATTTGCCTCGTTAAGATGAATCTCTTAATGTATTCCCCAACTGTAAGTTGCTTTAGATAAAAGCGTCTGCTAAATGGATAAAATAATAATAATAATAATAATAATAATAGAATCTGAGCATTTTACAACTGCTTAAAACACCCCAGACCCAGTATTTCGTACATGGACTGTGGTAGCTGGTACCAAACTTATTTCTGAACTCTAAATTTGTCTTGTGCCGTGGGTACTGGTGCCTTTCTAAGCATTTTGATATGCTGTCATGAATTGAGAATTGAGGTGTACTACACTGATTCCTGCTGAATCTGTAGCCTTTGCACCTGAAGCCTAACCTGAGCTGTGTATACTGGTCATGCCCACTTGTGATAATTATTTTGCCTACACATCATCTGAAAACTTTGTAGCAGAGTGCCCTGGACTTGAAGGAGGTCAGCATTTTCAGACCTTAAAGTGCCTACTGGTCTATGACCACCCAATATCAGGGTTATTGCAGCCTTGACTTGTGGAAAAGTATTGATCAGCAGATGAAACTAGAAGGCACAAACTTTGAAATCTTAATGAGAAAGAAATCCCTCTGCTAAATGAGCTTAAGCAAGAATCAAATTAGCCGTGGGGGCATGCTATTCCCGACTGTGATTCTGTAAAATAAAACAGCCAAAAAAAAAAAAGGATATAGAATGTAGAAAAAAGAAACTTGTTAGTGCAAGCTTAAGCAACTGAACAACATGAGTTTTTATTATTGTAAAAAAAAAATTTTTGTTTTGTTTTGTTTTTGAGAATAGGAATGAAAAAATGTCTCTATAGATAAAAGAATTTCACATTGTGAAGATGATGTAAATTCGAATGAATGAATGAACTAAAACAGAAACCAGCTTATGGCTGTAATAACACAATTTACATTTGAATAACAGGAGAAAATAGGATAGTAACACAACTGCATCCCCAATAAATCTCATTACATGGAGCTTATAATGATTCCAATTGTGTTTTGACCCTTGTGCTGGAGGCTGAAGCAGTGAAGAGGACTAGAACAAGCAAGCAGAGTCACTGCTTATTCTTAGCTTATATATTTACCATTTGTTTTACTGCATTCTGTCATGTCACCTTGGTTTTGAAATGCTCTTGCTTACCCTAGTTGTTTCAGGCCCTGTATGTCCAGAATATTCATATCTGTGCTTTGTAATCCAATTAGTCTTTGCATAGTTTCCCATTGTGTTTTGTATAATGGTGATTTTGTAAGTTTGTGTTGGCTACTCAGGGGAGAGTTGCTTCTTTGTACGATTTGCTAATGACAAATGGTTACTAGTGTAACAAATTAGTCTTAAAAAAGAAATATGGGGTGTAAGCAGAGTTTTAACTGATGACTTAAAGGGATAGTTTACCCAAAAATGAATATTAGCCCATTTACTCACCGTCCAGACATCCTATTCAACGATACAAATCGTTGCAAGGCAGCTTTACAGAAAATTAAAGTTTCTACAATATATTTAGTAGTAGCTTACTAGTGGTGACTATGTCAAGTTGATGTACATATGGTAGAGATGTATGGTAAAAATCAGACGTAATCAAACAGACAATGAACACTGTTAACAGTAATGAATCATATGTTGCAAGCAAACTTATAGCAAAATTTGGTAGTGCTATATGTTGTTTCAGGATTGGGATCATCTGAGGTCCTCTGAGTGGTTGGCATCATCCTATAGGTGTATGACTTCCTTTCAGACGATGCAATCGGGGTTATGTTTAAAATGATCCTGGCACTTCCAACAGTATCCGTAAGTAAACTGCTTTTGAGGAAATTCTGTCTACTTTCTTTTCAGGTTCAAAAACAGCATTCGTGCTTGAATGCATTTAAAATGGTGATTGTTGTTTATAGTTGGTCCCCAAATTCAAACAGTTTGTGAAGAATGTTTGCACATTTCAAATATGTTGCACGGTGTTAAAACGTGGTGCTTATACTTTTAGTTAATTTTCAGGCAAATATGGTGTGGCATTTGCACATTTTACTCATGTAAATTCCTAATTCTCTGTAAGTTGCTAAAAAGGCGTTGTGTGTGGGCAGGCCATGATGCCTAGATGGTGACTCACTATATGATGTAGATAGTCTCTTGAAGCTTGTGTCCTCCTCCATCTGCAAACTCTAAAGTACACTCTTAAAAATAAAGGTGCTTTAAAAAATTTTGGTTCCACAAAGAACTATTTCTTACCCTTTTATTATCTGAAGAACCTTCTTTCGCCACAACAAAACAGAATGGTGAGTTTCATGCTGACTCTATTTGTTGTCAAGGGCACCAGGTAGTCCATTTTCAGACTTTGGGTCTGAGAATACTTTCATTAAGGTTGTTTCAGTTGCTGGTTGTCTGATTTGATGTTCTCTGACTATCAGGCTAGGACACTTCATGCCTCCAGGCTGGAGGATATCCAAATTAGATAGACTCTATCTTGGGTGGCCATCATTTCCAGGTGGAAGTCAATATTTCACAGGTAGGCATGGATATTATGGTCTCCTGCTTTGTGTGGTGCAAAGTGGTCAATGTTCCTGGCCAATCGATTGAGGTCTTTGAGTGTCACTCCACGTGCCATTTCGGAGTTTGTCTGGCTTATTTCATTTTCTTTCTGTGGCTGTAGAGCTTTTCAGAAAGCTGGATGATGAGATGTTTAAGGGATAGTCATTAATTATTCACCCTCATGTCTTTCCAAACCCATAAGACCTTCATTCATCTTCAGAACATAAATTAGGATATTTTTGATGAAATCCGAGAGCTTTCTGACCCTGTATAGACAACAATGCAACTGCCATGTTCAGGGCCCAGAAAGGTAGTAAGGACATTGTTAAAATAGTCCATGTGACATCAGTGGTTCAACCGTAATGTTACGAAGCTCCAAGAATATTTTTGTGTGCAAAGAAAACAGTAATAACAATTTTATTCAACACTTTCTTCTCTTCCGTGTCAGTCTTCACGCGTGCTCATGAGAGTGACGCAGATGGGTCTTTCATGACAGAATTTTCATTTTTTTGGGTGAACTATCCTTTTAAACATAGGGCTAATTGATGGTTTTAATTGGTGACTTAAGACATTTTTTTATTGTCTTACTAATGGTTCACAACAGGCTTGCTCTTTGAAGAAATTAAAAACATGGAACATGTAATTACATTTAGATTAATTAACAGCAAAAATCTGAAAGTGAGAAGAAACCAGGAATTGGATTAACAGCAAATGTTTCAAATCACTCCACACTTAATACAAGCTGTATTTAAAGGCCTCAAGTAAAAGATGCTAACCATTAACTGCTGAAGTTTTTGGGTAGATTGGGCTCTGCCAAAGAGCTGTTTGATTGCGTTAGCAATTCTGTGGTTTGTTTACAATTTGGCAACCTGCTTTGTTCCAGAAAGCAGGTAAGCAGGTTATGTGACATACCCGGTATGTTTAAGGGTAAGCGGATAACCGCTACAATAACGTTATATGCATATATATATATATATAGATAGATAGATAGATAGTTGTATGATATGTAAATTATAAAGCACTAATATAAGTAAAATATAAGGTAATATAGCACTTTCTGTGACAAGTCTTTGACATGGGAACTAATGCATAGCAGTGCAGTTCAAACTGTTTATGAAGAATGTCTGCACATTTCAGTTAAGCTGTGCACAGTGTTAAAACATGGCGCTTATACTTTCAATTATTCATAATTTGTTACATTCAGTAAAAAGCAAATATTGTGAGGCATTTGCAAATTTGACTTCTTCCTACTTCTCTACAAGTGAGCGCTTGTCTATATTTTGAACAATAGGCTTCTTGTATTTGTAATTACACAATTTCCTGTTTAAGCATACATATAAGTCTCGCACATGTATACAGAAGCACAGTATTATGCAATGTGTTTACTCAGTTTGAGGTTAAAAAAACACATTATTTTCCACATACTGTTATTGTTGCTCCTCTCTGCCCTGCCTTTCTGAAACGCATTGATTTTTTTTACAAAGCTCATCATTCTGAAAAGCGCGGTGTGCTCTGATTAGCCAGCTAGTGTCGTGTGATTGGTCGAATACCTGAAGCGTGTGACAGAAATGTTAAGCCCCTTACCATGTTGTGATGCTGTGTCCCAGCACAACAAGTCAAAAACACCATGTCTGCATTTGTGATCGTAGAAACAAGAAACAACAAGCACTACTCTACCCTGCTCAAAAATCGTGTTTGAATAGTCAATAGCAAATTCTTTAAATATGACAATGTACTTACAGGCTGTGAGTTAGAAGCGCTAGACTATCAATGGAATTGGCCCACTTTATAATGTGCACAGCCTCTATAAAATGTGCTGCACATACTCAAATATTTGCGTTCAACTGTTCTGGGACAGTGTGGTAAATATAACTTAACCACTGATTTCTAGTTGTGTACTCATTTGGAAGGCTAAACAAAATACTTTCGCTTTCACATCGAAACACACTGTGTCTCCAACATGTTGGCAGCTGCAACAATACTGTAATTATGAAACAAAGTGACATATTTGTACTAGACAAGTTTGAAATTGACGTGGATAAAAATTATACTCTGATTATACTTCAAAAAGTATTTGTGCGGTGATATGCAAATCTTGACATAGACACGTGGGGGCATGTTTGAATGAGCCGATTTAAGAAGGTGTAGCTGAGTCTTAAATTTTATAAAGCACATCTTTTTGGGTTTGAGACTTCACAGCTTTGCAACTTTACATATCTTATATGCACTAACAGCTTGTAACACTCCAAAGACAAAGGAAAATGAAATCGCATTATATGACCCATTTAAATATAGATATTTTTCTTACGAAAATGCATCGATTCACTACAGGAGGACTTTATTAACAAGATTCAGCATTTCAAATCTCTTTTTTCATGTCTTCAACTCTGTTATATAAATTGGATGGATTAGTTGTTGATTTATTTATTTATTAACGTATCTTCTCAAGTTTGATGTTGTCACTCTTGTTTGAATTGTTCATTCATTCATATACAAATATTATTATAGATGTCGGTCTATTTCAGAAAAAACCACCAACCTGAAGATTTCTGTCCTCGTCAGTGTTCTTTGGTCCATATTAATCCTAGAAAAGAAATGCTTGGTCTTTGTAATGTTTCATTGAAATGTAATGAGTTGTGCCATCTCTGAAATAGTCTTTTTTTTCAGCTCACATCACAAATTCACCTTCGATCACCTGTCATTTTGGACGAACCTACCTGATGCTACCCGAAGCTCATCGGACAGGAGCAAAGCACCGTCCAGTCACTCGTCAATCACCCAATACGCAACAAGGAATATAAGAAAAGAGCTAGCAGATGAAAAAATGCCAATTTTCAATGATCCAATCAAGTCCATATGGATAAAAGCAGTACTTTAAGAACAGCAGAATGACTTTGACTTTCTGTAGTTTGGATTTACCAGGTAGGCTGCATTAGCGAACACTGTACACTTTCTGAAATCCTAATACATAAGCACAAATAGGATTAGTGTCCACAGCAGTATGGGGACAATTTTTCCCTCCACTAGCTTTTACCTCATTGAGCTGTCATTACTATACAGCCCAGATGAGAAAACACATCATTTGCGTAGCTAGTCAAAATTACAAATGTGAATTATTCCCACACAAGGAGGAAGATAAAAGACATTCATTTATTTTATAATCACTGTCTGATGTGATAAAATTATTCAGAATTACCACAGCATTCCTCGATCGACTGTGACACTCTGGCTTTACGAGATGTGATTACAGACAATTAAATGCCAATGAAAGTTCACCACCCCTGTCATTCAGAAGAGCAGGTTAATGTCATTGTTCATTTTCCACCAAGTGACTTTACTGCTCCACCAGCGACTCTGGACCTTGTATGAGCCAAGGTCAATTAAAAATGTGAAAGTTAAGAGAACAAAGCAGCACATTGGAATTTTGCTCATATTCCAACATGGCGGAAAAGCAATGGGAGGAAAATTAGCACGTTAATGCTAACGTTAATGAGGTCGACTCTGACACATTTGATCTGACGCTGTCATTCTGAAATCAGATCATGATGTCCTATGTGAAATGTGAATGTTAGTTAGATGTGACTTCACAAGATCATTTCTGATAGAGGTATGGATCTGCAGTTTAATGAGCTGCACAGCTACAGATTATTGATCGTGTAGCTGTTTAAACACTTCGCCATTTGCAGGTTTGACAAATAGCTGCTATGAATTATGGTGTCACTTGATCTTTTGAGGCTTTACTCTACAATGAGAGCTTTGAAGAGCTGAAGGGTGCAGGGGTCAAAAATTACAGTTATGATAGACATTCTTTCAAATCAAAAGAAGCCGCTGTTACAGTTACTCAAAGACTCACGCTAATGAATAGCAGTTGAACCTCACTTGAAATGATAACCATCTTTTTACCTTACTAATAACCACTTTTTAAAATGCAAAATGTGTGTGTGAAAGAATCTAATACTTTGATACCACAGCATTAAACTGATCAAAAGTGTGTGTAGTTTAAATGCTGTTCTTTTAAACTATGCTAACTATGTTTTTACCTCACTAATAACCACTTTTAAAATGTAAAATGTGAGTGTGTGTGTGTGTAAAAGAAAATACTTTTATTGCACAGCATTAATAAATAAATAAATACAATTTTAACTAAATGAGACGGAAATTAATATTTCACAGCATTCAACTGATCAAAAGTGACAATAAATAAATAAAGTCAATGTTTTTTAAACTATGCTAACACATCTTTTTTATCTCACCAATAACCACTTTTAAAAATGCAAAATGTGTGAGTGAAAGAAATTAATAGTTTTATTCCACAGCATTAAACTGATCAAAAGTGACAACATTATTTTTAAATAAACGAGAAAGAAATTAATATTTCTATTTAACAACATTGAACTGATCAAAAGTGACAATAAATAAATAAATAAATATAAATAAATAAAAAATTGTAAATAAATGAAAAACAAATGAATAGTACTATTTCACAGCATTAAAAAGTGGCAAGACAGAAAGAAAGATTGTAAATAAATTAGAAAGAAATTAATATTTCTATTTCACAGCATTAAACTGTTCAGAAGGGACAATAAATAAATAAATTAGGGCTGTCAAAAGAATTAATCATGATTAATTGCATACAAAATACAAGTTTGAGTTTGGCTAATATATGTGTGTGTACTGTGTGTAATTATTATGTGTATATAAATATAAACACATTTAAGTATATATTTAAGAAATATTTACAAATATATGTATTTATTTATATTTTTATATAATTTATATTATATATAAATAAAAATATTTTGTACATAACATATGTGACCCTGGACCACAAAACCAGTCATAAGTTGCTGGGGTATATTTGTAGCAATAGCCAAAAATACATTGTATGGGTCAAAATGATAGATTTTTCTTTTATGCCAAAAATCATTAGGATATTAAGTAAAGCTCATGTTCCATGAAGATATTTGATAAATTTCCTACCATAAATATATCAAAACATAATTTTTGATTAGTAATATGCATTGCTATGAACTTCAATTGGACAACTTTGAAGTCGATTTTCTCAGTATTTTGATTTTTTCGCACCTTCTGATTCCAGATTTCAAATAGTTGTATTTTGGCCAGTATTGTCTTATCATAACAAACCACACATCAATGAAAAGCTTATTTTTTTTAGCTTTCAGATTATGTATAAATCTCAATTTCATTTAATTAATTGCAATTCATCGTTTGACTGCCCTAAAATAAATAAATAAATAAAATTGTAAATAAATGAAAAAAGAAAAAAAAAATTCTGTTTCACAGTGTTAAACTGTTCGGAAGAGATGATAGATAGCATTACACTGTGTGTGTGAAAAAAACAAATATTTCTATTTCACAACATTAAACTGATCAAACAAATAAAAAAAAAAGTAATTAATTAAAAGTCAGTGTTTAAATAAATGCTGTTTTTTTATACTATACTAACACATCTTTTTTTATCTCACTAATAACCACTTGCAAAAAAAAATGTGAAATGTGTGTGAAAGAAATTAACAGTTTTATTCTACAGCATTAAACAGATAAGAAAAATGGACAAAAAATTAAAATAAATAAATAAATAAATATTCAAATAAATGCTGTTCTTTTAAACCGTTAACACGTTTTTTTAACCTCAGTAGAAACCACTTTTAAAATGCTTAATGTGTGTGTGTAAAAGAAATTAACTTTTTCAAATTAATACTTTTTTAATTAATCCTTTTTAATACACAGCATTAAACTGATTAAAAGTGACCAAAAAAAAACCTTCAAATAAATGCTGTTCTTTTAAACTTTCTATTCATCAAAAATAAATCACGACTTTCAGAAAAATATTAAACTTTATAACCGTTTTGAATATTAGTATAGAGAAAGAGACAGGATCTGATGCAGTGCTAAGAATCACAGGCACGAAGTGTCCATTAGTTGAACCCTTCTGAAAATGTTCGGTTAGAAAAAAAAATCGTATAAATGTAAATGTGGCAACCAACATAGAAGCCCAATACATTCTGCCAACTGACTTGGCAGAATGTCCTATTTCAATCAATATGTTACCATCAGCATGTTTTTACAAAACATTTGGGAAATTGTGCGGTTATATTTTTCACTTGGGTACTGATGTATTTATTATCAGATTGGAGGGAGACTATTCCACACTATAAATGAACAACATATTTTCTCGCCTGTGTTTTGATTTAGCTGTGTTTGTGTCTTTATCTTGTCATTTGTCTTGAGTCTCCCACATCGTCCTGCTGAATCACAGGTATTCTTGAGTAAAGGAAAAAGTGAGAAAGATGGAATTCTGTGGTGTGGAAATATATGTGTGACAATAAAGCAGGGCTGAGGATAGAAGCAAGAAAGTAGGTCTGTTTGGTCAGATACGGCTAATCCGCTCACAGCTTGACAGAACAGGAGCCCAGAACTTTCTCCTCCAAACCTAACAGCCTTCAAACTTAAAGCTTTTCTTCTTGTCAACATTCCTTTAAATGATCTTTTTGGATAGGACATGGGAAATTTTATTGCTATTTCAAAGCTCAAGAGACTTACAAGACATGTGAGACATGTTTCATTTAAGCATCAACTATAATTCGCCTACTTTGTCCTCACATCGCTACATTTTTGAAAGAAATAAAAGACGCAAATTTAATTTAATTTAAAAAATCTGACTGAATCGAGTTCTGAGAGAGTTTTGATGGCAGACTTTGGTATCTTCACAAGATTAAGTAGTGTGAGAAATGCTCCATATTTGTGTTTGTGGAACATCAAAGGTTTCTGTTTACAACATGTTTTTAGGCTTTGCGGCTTTAACCAATCACAGACATATCTGTTGATTTCTTGAACACAATGGCCAATCCGTGGTGTTTAAAGGGATAGTTCACCCAGAATTAAAATTCTGTCATTAATTACTCACCCTTATGTCGTTCCAAACCCGTAAGATCTTCAGAGCACAAATAAAGGTATTTTTAATGAATTTTGAAAGCTTTCTGACCCAGCATACACAGCAATGCAACTGACACGTTCAAGTCCAGAAAGGTAGTAAGAACATAATTAAAATAGTCCATGTGACAGCAGAGTAACACGACGCATTAAAGCTCTCTTGGATTTCATCAAGTATCTTAATTTGTGTTCTGAAGATAAACTAATGTCTTGCAGGTTTTGAACGACACACTCATAAAAATGATTCTACAACACTGTTCAGTTTATTTAAAATAATCATTTTCATTTAACACCATTGTGTTAGCTTTCCCATTTAAACCATTGCATTGTGTCAAACTGACTTGAAACAGTTGCGTTTTGGTTCAACTCAATATTTTGATTTTGTTTCAATTAAGGAGGCCAAAAATAACATTTGATGCTTGTTCAGTTTACTTAAGTAAATTAAGTTAATCCAACACAATTTTTTCTAACCACTTTACTTAATTCATTTGAGTTGAGAGTACATTAATTATTTTACTTGTGTAACTAGGAAGTTGATTTTCCCTTCCCATCATGCTTTGCACACGGTTGGATAAAGAGAGTAAATGTTGAAATAAAATGTTATTTTAAGATGATAAAATTGGGAGACTTGTTAATGTTTAATGTTCTTCTATGTTTGTATTTAAAACAGTTTCTGTTATGTTAGTGTTTTTCGGGGTTACCATTGTGGTGAAGTGTAGAGCATGTGCTTGGGTTGAGGACCTGCTAACATGAGTTAAAGTTGTTTTAATAATAAAATAAACAACTGCTTTGGGCATGCCATGGATATAACAAATTAAATTGAGTTCATCCAATTATTTTTCTGAGTGCATGAATATGAGTAATTAATGTCAGAATTTTCATTTCTGGGTGAACTATCCCTTTAAGGTAAAATTCTCTTAATTCTAAAAACAACTTTTTGTCCAGTGCTAAGTTCTGCACACTTGTCAATCATATAAGAAAAGGAAGAAACTTTGTGAGATCGAGATTAAGTTGGTTTTTAACTGAATCACTCTTGAAATTGCAATAACTGATATAGTGATAACCACAACAATGGATGAGAAAAATAGATGTGCATTAAAAGGATAGTTCACCCAATAAGGAAAATTCTGTCATCATATTACCATAAAGTTAAAGCTAGAGCACTTTCATTACTTTCAGAAGCATTCTAACTGATTTGATTCTGAAACCGGGCCTGGATGTTAAATGAAGTTCCTTCACTTTTGAAATGCAAAATATCTAGCAAAATGTATATTTTAGTCAGTATTATTGCACTGCCATTATATTGCACTCCATCTGTTTGATGTGTATTCACGCAGCGCCGCTTCTTCAGTGAACGGATTCTCACTTAATGTCAGAACAAGCCTTTTTGCAAATTGGAAATACTCTCATGAATTTACAGATAAGGATAAAACCATAAGATGTATTCATGCAGTCTGCGTTCTGTATTTATATTTAAATTATACGATTGAAAAACAACATTTGATTTTCATGCAAATAGTTTCTGAAGGTTTTTTTATCAATTGTTTTTAAACTTTTCAAAAGTTTCTTTAAAAACAGATATACAATGCGACTTTACTGAACACTGCTATATGTGTGTGTGTAACAAGGCCAATGCATTAAAACCATTCAGTTTAATCACCGTTCTATATTAATGCGCTGCTTTAATTGACGCACAAACACACACCACTCGCACACAGATTGGAGATCGCGCCATGCAAAATGTAACAGAAGCTCATAAACCTGTTGTCAGATATGCCACGTGACTTTTAATAATTGATACTAAATGCTACATTATATTTCTCAAAAACGAGGAAGGCAGAGTCGCTGTTTTTAAAGGGGTCCTATTTATGCTCTTTAACAGAGTCTTGTACTAGAACATGCTTTCATGCTTGGTGGTTCAAAAAACGCATTATTTTTAAACAATTTACATTACAATACATTTCTCCTAGCCTGGCACAAATGGATCGATTAGTTCCGGGTTCCGCCTTCTGATTGTTCCTGATTGGTTAGCCGTCCCACTGTGTTGCGATTGGCGAACAGCTTTGACGTTATTTCAGTACTGCCACACCCCTTCTGTGTACAATTGTTAGCGCAAGCTAGATTAAAGTGATTCTTACGTTTTAAATATGGATATTTTTCTTACAAAAACACATCGATTCGCTACAGGAGGCCTTTATTAACCCCCCAGAGCCGCGTGAGGCAAATTTTAATATAACTCTGATTGCATTCGTCTGAAAGGAGGGTGAGTAAATAATACACTACACTAGTGTTGGGTCCTATCGTCAGCCTGCAAGATTGCCAATACATGATATTATCGTGCTAATGTATTTAATTGTTTACATACTTAGTTTCATTGCCAAAACCAGCTCCAGCATAAGGCTAAAAGCAGCCTAACATTATCAAAGAATATCATCACTGATTAGCCTAGCCTATTCTAGTGCAAGGTTATGCATTTAAAAAAAAAAAAGCTAACGTTATCTACAATGTATGATGAATAAATGTCTTCCCTCACACTGCACACGTCTGTGGCGCACTATGGCTCCGATGCGGCAACCGTAGTAGACCGCAGCTTCGGCATGTGTTTCGACCCCCTGTACTGCACACATCTGCGGCACGTTACTGCTCTGAATCGGAACTCTAGTCAATGCTTGTGTTTATACCGCCTGCGCTGCGGTTCGTTGAAGCGGCTCTCCGCGCTGCATCGTTAGGGTAATCCCCCACCTCCTCCCTACAATCTGAATTTCCGTGGGCGGGATTTAATTTTATGATATTTTAATGGACCGCATGATATTTTAATGTGACATCATTGCATGCGGGAAAACAAACGTTGTAGTCCAAAGGAGCTGTTCGTTGTAGTTCTTGAAAAGGGATTTTTTTTAAAATGAAATATCTCCCTTTGGAGTGGACTTTGAAATTGGTAACTTTGTAGATCTTTTTTATGCCCAAAGATACACACCACACACTGACTAAGGTTCAAAAAGTGCAAAAGCATAATAGGACCGCTTTAAGTAAACTCGTCTTCATTGTTTGTACGGAGACAGACGCAGACAATTCACACATCTCTCTCCTTCAAAATGGCCATATTTGAGAAGAAAAAGCCGAGTAGTTTGCATCACTGGATATATCTGTAGTTCATTTAACATTTCCATCGTAAAACAGTGACTAATATTAAATGATTTGCAGCTTCTTCTTACCTCGCTCTCTTTCAACGTTAAACTGACGCTTCGAGCTCTCCTTCTGTGAACAGTAAACCCCGCCTACTTTGATTTGATTGGCCATCTCAGCGATTTGACATTGACGAGCGTCGTTCGACCGCTGAGGCTTTGATCTGATCATTGATCACTGATCTTCGTGTACGCGCACATCTGTAGACAAGCGCAAATTAATTCTCACACTTTAACAGAGGTCGGAAAGAGTGTTTGACATTAAAAAGTATATAAATTGTATTATTTTTTTATGAAAATAACCGCTAGATAAGACCCTTCTTCCTCAGCTGGTTTGAAGCTGCATTTAAACTATATTTTGTAAGTTCAAACTCTGGGCACCATCAATCTATTATATAGAGAAAATCCTGAAATGTTTTCCTCAAAAACATAATTTCTTTATGACTGAGGAATACAAGACATGAACATCTTGGATCTTCTCACACTTTAATAGTATTTATAGCTTCTAACAGGCTGTGTGACAATGAGAAGTTATTACCTCACAATGTACGTCAGTATGCAGTTTTCCATATTACTGGTATGCCAGCGATTATCCCTCTGTGTGCCACTGTCGGCAGCGTGCAGTAGGTTGCCGACCCCTGATGTAAACTATGCTGAGGAAAACGGTCTAGATTCATTAAACAACACACCTTTCTGACAGTGTGTTAAAATTTTAATGTAGCCTAAATGAGGTTTCTGCACACATGCAGTCATTAAAGTGATAGTTCACCCAAAAATGAAAAATTCTGTCATTAATTACTCACCCTTATGTCGTTCCAAATCTGTAAGGCCTTTGTTTATTTTTGGAACACAAATTAAGATATTTTTGATGAAATCTGAAAGCTGTCTGACCCTTCATAGACAGCAACGCAACTACCACGTTCAAGGCCCAGAAAAGTACAGTAGTAAGGACATCGTTAAAATAGTCCATGTGACATCAGTGGTTCAATCATAATGTTATGAAGCTCTAAAAATAGTTTTTGTGCACAAAGAAAGCAAAAATAACTTTATTCAACAATTTCTCTTCCGTGTCAGTCTTTGACGCACGTTCGCAAAAGTACAACAATGCGTGATATCTATGCAGGCTCAGAAAGCTGTCTGATTTTATCAAAAATATCTTCATTTGTGTTTCGAAGATAAACAAAGGCCTTACAGGTTTGGAATGACACGAGGGTGAGTAATTAATGACAGGATTTAATAGAATTTAATTAATGACTGTTTGACTCCCTTTAGACATTGTTAAGATCTCTTCTGAAACTATATCTACATTTCAGAAAAATGTTTCTGCCAAAAAGAGGAGAAAGTTTTAAGCAAAAGAGAAAGTTCCATTTAATCCTGTACTGTCTAAGATAAATGGAACGGTATTAAAGAGATCTAATTTGTGATTTTACTTCCCTATGGGAAGTACACGTAGGCTACTATAGGCAGTCTAACCTGACACTTTTATATTGCAAAATTTGAGGTTATGTGATGTCAACATTCAAACACTAAGCACAAAAACACCTACTGCCCAGGGGGTACAGATAAATTCAGCTTTGGTAAATCAGGGGAAATTATGTTCCCTTCTAATACAACTTATCAGTCAACTTTAAAACAGCAGTAGTGATAAGTGCCATATCACACTACATCATTCAGTTATGTCACACAAGCTAAACAATATTACACAAAGATCCTGCCCTGCAGCTTGGAGTTAGTCTTTAAATTATACTGGATATTGCTTCCTGTTTATTGACTAGCATATATCATAACTGAGGGTTACAGCTGAGCAGAACAATTATTAATAACCACCTCAAGCACATTTGTATCTCTCATTTCTCTTTTGAAACACAAATCTAACAGCCTGTCAAGAGACGAAATATGAGTTTGTGCACCTTCCAACTGTGTCCATGAACAAGTGCAAGTATCTGTGAGCCAAACCGCAATTAAATATTAATTTTCTGCAAAACCGTGGAAGGACGAACTGTATGAATTCAAAAGCCAAGTGTACAGCTATTCAACACTTGAGTTTTCTGGCACATTATTGCTCTGCAAAATCTTGCACATTCACACATGACCACTGATGTGCTTCCTCCTAGATTATGATAGCCGCAACTATTGTTGTTATTTTATTAGTGTCATTGAAACGATAATGAAGCATAATTATTTAGCAGCTATCAGATGGGACCGTGACAGTTGCGCTGCTCATTTCAGCTTCCATTTGCACATAATGCTGATGCCCCTCATCAACTGCCACAAGACAGATGACTTCTTTCTACTAATAGTCCCAGTTTCCTTTGTTAAATTGCCAGACGCAGAAGCGAGAACTCTGAGGCCTTATTTAATTAACCCACATGAGCTATACTTGTTTTTCTGTGTGATTACAAAAGAGATGGCAGGTGCAGCAGGGAGATCACTAAGTGCTTTTGTCCACCATGCACTTTCTTTTACTTTTTTCGGTTCTTTGCAGAAGGCTTACTGCTCAGACATTTCCCGCTGGCAAAAATAGTAGACATACAGAATGTTAAGCCTAGACAGTCCGGTGAGAGGAGTGTGTCATGTAAATCTGAATCACATCAGCACAACAACACAAAGAGCAGAAAGCCCCTCTGTAAGAGGGTAAGATATTTTTGATGAATTACGAGAGTTTTCTGACCCTGCATAGACAGCAATGCAACTGACATGTTCAAGGCCCAGAAGCGTAGTAAGGACATCATTAAAATAGTCCATGTGACATCAGTGATTCAACCTTAATTTTATGAAGCTACGAGAATACTTTTTGTGGACAAAGAAAAAAAAAAAAAAACTTAATTTAACAATTTCTTCTTTTCCATGTCAGTCTTCACTTCACTTTTTGATAATAGTCCTGTCCTGAACACACACCCATATTCAGTTATAGTCATAGCACCATCTGCTGGCAACAGGAAGTGGCATGTTTTACACTCTATCGAACTCCTCATAGAGATTTAATGGCTTCAACATTATATTTTGAGATGCCTTTGAGATGTTAAATTGCGAAGATCTTGGGTTTTCTTTGAAGGGCGTGTCCGTGTTAGATGTAATTTGATGTTAGATGTTTCGCCATGGGAATAGAAGTTGTTGTAACTCAGCCGTACAATGTCCGATCTGCCCCAAACTTCGATAAGATTCCTGGCCTGAACACATCTAAAGGCCAATATTCGGTTATAATCATAGTGCCACCTGCTGGCAACAGGAAATAACTTGTTTTAAACTAACTTAAACATGCAATGTCCAATCTGCACCAAACTTCATGTTTGGTAAGAGTCCTGGCCTGAAGACATCTGAAGGCCAATATTCAGTTATAAACAACTCAATAACTCAAACATATCATGTTTAATCTGCACCAAACCTCATCATGTGACCCTGGACCACAAAACCAGTCATAAGTGTCAATTTTTCAAAACGGAGCTTTATACATCATCTTAAAGCTGAATAAATAAGATTTCTATCGATGTATGGTTTGTTAGGATAGAACAATATTTGGCCGAGATTTTGGCCAAATTAAGTTCTTAGCAATGCATATTACTAATCAAAAATTAAGTTTTGATATATTTACAGTAGGAAATTTACAAAATCTTCATGGAACATGATCTTTACTTAATTTCCTAATGATTTTTGGCATAAAAGAAAAATCTATCATTTTGACCCATACAATGTATTTTTGGCTATTACTACAAATATACCCCAGCAACTTAAGACTGGTTTTGTAGTCCAGGGTCACATATGTTGATAAAAGTGCTGGACTGAAGACATTTACATGTCAATATCCAGGTATAGTCATAGCGCCACCACTTAATAGCAGGAGATTTTTACACATATAAATGACTTTGACATATTTCTTCTATATTTACCACTTTAAATGCATACTGCCGTTTTGCTAAAGCCACCAGGTGTAAGGGCACTTTCAACGTTGCTTGCAACCTAAAATTTTTGTTTTTGATTTGCTGCACCATTTTATTGATTGATTGATTCCAGGTTGTCCTCAAGGCGAAATGACAATTAAATTTGTCACAGTTTGTCACTTAATGCGCATTGCGTATGCTCTTGAGGCCTTAATCCCTCTTTCCTCAACTTTGACTTTTAAGACGTGCACAATTCCACTCATGCATCATGCAAATGCACATTTTTTTTCTCCTTTGCACAAATATGTGTAAACATCCTTTGCTAAAGTTGTCAAAGTGCTGCATAATCATAAATCACAAGTAAGTCCATTCTACACACATACACACCCGTGTGAGCTGATTCAGCATAAGCATTTTTCTGTACCACTGCTTTAGTGTGCTGCCACAATCACAAAGAGCAACGCTTTACAAATATTTCAGGGAGCACGCTGCTTTATAACGCACATCGTCTTGCTAGTAGAGATCCATTCAGCAAACCCCCCAAAATAATAGCTTGCACTGCCACTTTCTGTAATAAAAGAATTACCAATATAGCGAGAAATGAACAGTACTTTGAGTCATGAAACTGTGTTCCACTCAATAATGATCCAATAAAGAGGCAGAAGAAAGTCAAAGAATCCTGAGGTTTCTCCAAATAAGTGGCAGATGAAAAGGTGAACAAGTAAATAAAGTACATTTGGCAGATGCTCAATGTGAATACAGCTGAATGAAGCACTTGCACATGCAGTGGATGATGTGTGACTCTGTGGAAGACCAATTCTGTCATGGAATTAAAAAAGGTTCTTGCAACCTTTTCCTCACATTTGAGAGGAGAAAAAACTCAGAATTGTGAGATATAAACTAATAATTCTGACTTTTTTCTTGCAATTCCACATTTTCACAGTTCAGGGTTTTTGTTTTTTTGGCAGTGGCTATTTGCACTAGAGGCTATTTATATTAAGTGAAAATAGCATATTTTATTAGTGGTGCTATTTACACTAAGTGCAAATAGCTACAGATTCTATTTACACTATGTTGAAATAGTAGGAATTTTCTACTATTAATACTACTTCTCGCAAATTGTGGCAATTATCTACACCTCAGTATTGTAGTACATTACAAAACAGTATGCAATAATAACATATTGAGTGCGAATTATAATTTAAATTCAAATTATTAAATAGATGCTAGATATTGGGACAATAAATCCCTCCCTACACCTACCCTAACCCTACCTGATTTTTTATTTTCAGCTTTTTGATTATTTCCTTCATGTTTATTGAAAATAAATGCCTTTCCGATGTGATATGAGATTTGAAAAGAGAGAAAAAAAAATGGCAAAAGGCGAATTTGAACTCGGATCGATCGTATTATGACTACGCCATTGGAGCCAATATTTGACACTCGTCTTTTGTAGTGCTGACTAGTCCAATCACACATGGTGGGCGGAGTTAGTGGAAATAGCCTCTGCCAACAAGATGGGCTATTTGCACTTAGTGTAAGAACTGCGCGTTTCAATGTCTCAATTCTGGCTTTTGTTTTTCCTTCAGAATTCTGAGTTTATATCTCCCAGTTTATATCTCACGTCAAAATTTGGGACTGAATTATGACACAAACCACCATGAAATAATAAATAAAAGGTTATTGTGACTTTTTCTTACACAATTCTGACTTTTTTCTCACAATAGCAAGTTTATAATTCACAATTCTAAGGTTTTTGTTTTCCCCCCAGAATTGTGAATTTGTATCTCACAATTCTGTTTATATCTCAAACAAAAAAAAAAAAACAACAAAAAAAAAAAACCTGAAGACTGAATTGTGAGATTGCAAGGAAAAAGTCAGAATTGTTAGACAGAAAGCCACAATTTCTTATTTTTATTTTATTATATTTATTTATTTATTTTTTATCCCACGGTGGAAACAAGTCTCCATTATGAAAGCCTGTTTCCACCACTGAATAAAAAAAAAAAAAAAAAGGTTATTGCGACTTTTTATCTCACTATTAACGAGTTGCTTGTTAACATGCATATTACTAGCATATTGGCTATTTATTAGTATTTACAAAGCACATTTTCTGCATATTCAACATCCCTAATTCTACCCAATACATAAACCTAACAGCTAGCTTACTAAGCAGTAATTAGGAGTTTGAGGCAAAAGTCATAGTTAATAGTTAAGTAATAGTGAGAACTGGACCTTAAAATAAAGTTTGACCAAAAAATTTGTCTAATTTGCGAGTTTATATCTCACAATTCTGACTTTATAACTCACAATTGGGAGTTTCTGTCACACAAATTTGACTTCATTTCTCAGAACTTTGAGTTTATATCTCACAATTCTGAGAAAAAAAATCAGAATTGCAAGATGTAAACTCACAATTTTGAGAAAAAAAAAGAATTTTGAGATTATCTTTTTTTATGTTTTATTCAGTGGCAGAAATGGGCTTCCATATTCCATAGTAACTGTGATCTAGCAAAGTCCTGAAACTTAAACTGGTGAAACATGTCATAATATAAAATACTTTACAATATTAAATTACTATAATTTTTTTAAATGTGTAAAAGTTGGTTTGTTTGCAATGAATACAATAACAAACTACCTGAAAACACGCATGACCTCGGAATTCATCCTCAAACATGAAACATAATTGGTGCTCTTCTCATTCACATGTGAATTAATATTTTGGAGATACTAGTGAGTGGGAAGCCCATAAAGAGATGCTAAGGATGACTCATAACAGCAATTCCAGAGGCACCAGTGAAATGACAATATCAAAGCCCCTCAACACCTATTAAAAAGTATAATGTCAACATCATTTAGTAACCTCCCAATAAAGCACTTTCATTTTGAGTAGCCATGGAGCACATTATTGGCTCATAAAATTGCCAGTATTTTTCATTGTTCTCTTTTGGTCTCTTTGGTCATTGTTAGTCTGTCCATCATTTTTGTTTCCCATACCTTATCTTTGTCCCATATGGAAAGCTTTTGTTTGAGTAGACACAGTGAAGTATGTAGTTCTCTGCGTGAGTTCTACTCAAGCCGGAAACCTCAGCGGCGATTCTCTGTTTCCATGGTTTCCACTGTTCAAACATTATGTCCACAGTGTCTGTCATGTTTGACTGGTATGGTAGACCACCGCTCAGCAGCATTCCTTGGCCATACACCTCCAAAGGTCACGTAAATAAAAAGGGAAATAATCAATGAAGTTTTGTTCACAGGAAATGGAGAACATTAAGTTCTTAAATAGAAACTGTAGACAGTAGGCAGTAGGATAAGGAGGACTAGGGATTGAAAATCTTGGTTTTTAACTTGTTTATTAACTAAATGTTTTATGATTGTTTTAAACAAAGAAGAGTTATGACATAAAATGAATAAAGAAATGCTAATATTCCCTACTATTTCTACATGTGACTCTGCACAGAGAGACAAATGATCTGATCAAAATACAAAATAGAAGCTTTTTCACTAGCAGTCTCAGACATTTGGACCACACTGTATGATATAAAGTAGTACTAATATAGATTAAGACTTTCATTGGAGCTTGTGATCAAAAGCACAAGCACAATATAAAATAGTTTGAACTTCAAAAGGTAGTTCCTGGGCAGCACATCAGTGTGGCTGCATTGGAATTTGTCCAAGCTTTCCCTGCAATCTTAATGAAAAAGTAGATACAGTGTACACTGGGTCCTTTAGGTATTAATTAACTGCTATGGATTTGTTAATGTTGAAATGTATTAGCAGACACATTGGACACAGCCGACTTTGCACTGGCAAAATTTGCACAGCAATACATTTTCCATTGTCTTGCTTAAAGTCTCAGTTCAGTGATGCATTGGGTTTTTCTCAGTTGCACAAAAGCAAGAAAATGTTGAGGTTATTATTAAGCATACTTGATTGACTCTGGTAATTACTTTGCATGGTTGTCTAAAATCCCAAAAGCATTTACAGAAGAACCAGCCAGTAAAGCCAATTGATTTGGTAATGTCAAGTGTAACATTCATGAATCAAAGTTGGGACAATCTCGCTTTATCATGCTGTGGCTTAATGATAATAATCTGTCTCATAATTATCTGTCACAGTAATTTCATACTTATTAAAGGAGAAAATAATAATACCAATACAAATTGAATCATGCTTAACATTTTCTCACCCTCAGACCATCCAAGATGAGTTTATTTCTTCATCGGAACAGATTTTAAAAAATGTTGCATTACATCAACTGATGACATGCAAACAGTCCAAACAGCATCACAATAATCCACAAGTAAAAGCTGCTTTTTTGTATGAAACAAATCCATCAATTTTCATCTTTTATCACTTTAACCATTGGTACCGGCCAAAATACGAGTCCTCTGTCCATAATATTGCGTTCTCCACTGAAAAGTCATCTCATCTGAATTAGAAGAGAAATATGTACAGATCAAGGACTGTTTACAAGTAAAAACAGTCCAAAACAAATATGTCAGTGGATTTTTGATGTGAGAGGACAACAGGGGATGGACTTTTTCATTGGAGAAAGTGTTATTAGGGATTATAGCCAGAATTTGTTTCTTACAGACATGCAGCTTTTCACTTCACAAGATGTTAACTGATGGACTGGAGTTGTGTGGATTACTTGTGGATTATTGTGATGTTTTTATCAGCTGTTTGGACTCTCAATCTGACGGCACCCATTCACTGCATGTGATGCATTGGTGAACAAGTGATGTAATGCTAAATTTCTTTAAACTTGTTTCAGTGAAGAAACAAACTCATCCAAAGGGCCTTATAAAATCTGTTTTATTTTTTCCCAAATTATGTTTTATTTACTTATTTACAGCAAATTCATCTTTTTCCCCCATTTAGTTATTTTATGTAACTTTCTACATTTAATTTTTTCTAGACTCTGTTAAATTGTTACATCAAAAATATTAATCAAAAAGCACAAGTAATTAACTGAAATCATGAAAAGCTTTTTTTTTCTCTCAAAATTAGTTTAATTTTTACCAAATTCTTTGTTTCCATTAATTTTCTGGAATTCCAATTTAAAGGAGAAGTCCACTTCCAAAACAAAGATTCACATATAATGTACTCACCCCCTTGTCATCCAAGATGTTCATGTCTTTCTTTCTTCAGTCATAAAGAAATTATGTTTTTTGAGGAAAACATTTCAGCATTTTTCTCCATATAATGGACTGATGTGGTGCCCTGATTTTGAACTTCCAAAATGCAGTTTAAATGTGGCTTCAAACGATCCCAAATGTGGTTGTAAACGATCCCAGCCCAAGAAAGTAAGGTCTTATCTATAGCGTAACGATTGGTTATTTTAATAAAAATAATACAATTTATATACTTTTTAATGTCAAACACTCATCTTGTCCTACTCTGCCTGGACTGTTTTTTCCGGTTCATGACAGTTAGGGTATGTCGAAAAACTCCCATCTCATGTTCTTCCTCAACTTCAAAATCGTCCTATATCGCTGTTTTACCTTTTTTGTTAAAGGTGTTTGCTCTTCTTTGCATGTTCACTTTGCAAAGACTGGGTCGGTACTTCTGCAGCGATGTAGGATGATTTTTAAATGATTTTTGAAGTTGAGGGAGAAAATACATTTGGGATCGTTTGAAGCTGCATTTAAACTGCATTTTGGAAGTTCAAAATCGGGGCACCATACCAGTCCATTATATGGAGAAAAATGCTGAAATGTTTTCCTCAAAAAACATAATTTCTTTACGGCTGAAGAAAGAAAGACATGAAGATCTTGGATGACAAGGGGGTGAGTACATTATATGTGTCACGGATTGGTCAGGTTCTACAGCCACTCACACACAACGTTCACTCTCCCCTGAATACTAATCACCGGCACCTGAAGTCAATCACCGCATACACATAAAAACACGCACCACTCACCAGTCATTGTCCGGGCTCGTTCATACGAAGCGGACTCCTTGCGAGATTCTCTCCAAGTTCACGATTACTATACTTACCTGAAAATACTTACCATTGTCTCTGTTCCATTTCAGTCTGCCTTGTTCATCCGCAACCATTCCGTGGTGTGTGTGCCGTAAGTTCTGTCATCCGTCAGCGATCTGTGTGTGTGTGTCTTCATCCAGCGACCCAAGTCTCGTCAACTCCTGTATCAAAGAAACAATCATCATTCCAGCGAACATTCACCCAAGATCAAACCTTCAACTGTTTAAACAACTTACCTGCTGCACGTCATCTTCTCATCTTCCTTGCTCTGCTGTAAATAAACTAATTGTGTTTCACTTACCTCAGTTGTCCGTCTGCTTCCGTAACAATATGTGAATCTTTGTTTTGGAAGTGGACTTCTCCTTTAATGGTTTCATAAAATGTTAATAATCAAAAGCATCTCTAAGTCACACCTGACTGGGCTAGGGTATGGCGATTGCCATACGGAAACACACCCTTGCTACACAGCACAGCGAGAGCACGTCACACGAGCACATTTCTCTGAACTACTCAACTCATAATGCATTTCATTACAACAACCATACTGTAGATAGTGATCTTAGGCGATAACTCTTATTTCCTTCTCCTACAACACTGTCGTTGATATGACTATGATAAGGGTGTGCTCCTGACACTGCGTGCAGCTAAAATAAACCACATGCTCACCACAGCTAATGAAAACATTGACCTTATAGTAACGAATGTGAAGACTGAAATTAAAAAAAACCCAGTTGAAATGCAAACACAAGAATGCTTATTTCATTTAACCTGTTTCCATGTCCATATGATATATAAACACAGACGCTAAATGCTGCTGCTAATATGCATATATTATGCTATATTTCACTGCTGCATACAATGCAAACCACTAACATGACACTTAGTTTAAACTTGTTTATGGTTGCTCATTTTAGAATTCTATTAGGCAGACGCAGTACACAGAAATATGGGTTTAAAAAAAAAAAAAAACACTCATTTATCTTATGATTTTGGCTGTTTTGAAGCATGCTGCAGAACTGCTACAGCTAGCACTAGTCATATTTGAATGTTGAGCAGTGAGCTCCTTGGCTACTGATACAGGAGAGAGCCAATCAGCTGTGCCGTGTGATGATGTCATTAGCTCAGACTGAGCTAGATCTATCGGACTGCGCTGTCTAGAGTTTCATGCCAGAACTTTGTATATAGGGGTGTAACGGTACACAAACACGACGGTTCGGTACGTACCTCGGTACGTACCTTTCGGTACAGCAGGGGGTAAAACTAAACTTTTTTTTGTTGCTCTTGCTTTAAATAAATTCAGTTATAATTAAAATTGTCTTAGTGATAAAAATCTAGGGAGCCATTTTACATTATTACAAGGTTACAATTAACAACAAAGCCCAAACTTAAATTTAATTATAATTTATTTTTAAATATTTTTAAATATAATAATCAAAAAAAATTAGTATGCAAACATATAAGTTTTTTATTAACTTATAAATTATAAAATTTCTATTTGTTGAAATATATTCAGTTACACAGTGGCTGTCATAACTTGTTTCATAACAGATTAAGTTAAACATACATTAAATAATTAAGACATCACTAGCTGGGAAAGTAAAATATTACGAGTATATAATTTAATATTATGCAAAATGCTCTTTCGAGATAGATTTTGAAATAACGAACTGTGGACACTGATGACTTGCCTGAGGTAAATGGAATGCTACCTCGCATCTTTCCGTTGTTAAAACACTGATTGAGCAATTACATGAGGCATGAGATGTTCATTCATGTTATTTCACGTTAAACTAGTAATAAAGAGGAAGTAATCGCGTTCACTTGTGCTCTTCTGTTTGAACTGACCCCACTGCACAAGGATACAGGGCGTTACGGCTCCGACATGGCCACCAGAGCTGATCATGGCCACTCTAGTCAGTGCTTGTGTTTATACCAGCCAGCTGCAGCACGTTTCTGATGCATCTCAGAGCGACTCTCCGAGTCGTTTATACTTAGAATTTATTTTTCCCCCGGAACTACTGTGTACATTTCTCTTGTAAATAAATTCTGGTAAATATTTTTTCTGATGAATATTTCTTAAAAAAATGATGTTTTAATAAATAATTTCATTATTATTAGTAGTGCTATTGTTAAATTAAGTAATATATTTCTGTCACTATTTCTTCAAGTTAAACGGAACTTTTATTTTGACAGGTTGCTGTGAAGACCTTTAAAGGAGAAGTCCACTTCCAGAACAAAAATTGACAGATAATGTACTCACCCCCTTGTCATCCAAAATGTTCATGTCTTTCTTTCATCAGTCAAAAAATAAATTATGTTTTTTGAAGAAAACACTCAGGCTTTTTTTCCCAATAGTGCACTTCTATGGTGCCCCGAGTTTGAACTTCCAAAATGTAGTTTAAATGTGGCTTCAAACAATCCCAAATGCGGTTGTAAACGATCCCAGCCGAGGAAGATGGGTCTTAACTAGCGAAACGATCTGTTATTTTCATAAAAATAATACAATTTATATACTTTTTAATGTCAAACACTCGTCTTGTCTCGCTCTGCCTGAACTTTTTTTTTCCGGTTCATGACAGTTAGGGTACGTCAAAAAATTCCCATCTCATGTTCTCCCTCAACTTCAAAATCGTCCTAGGGTGCGTTTCCCAAAAGCATCGTAAGCTAACTATGGTCGTTAGTTCCATTGAAATCTATTGGTAACGACGATACTTACGACTATAGTTGCTTTCGGGAAACACACCCCTATATAGCTGTTTTACCTTTTTTGTTAAGGGTGTTTGTAGAACATTATTGTAACATTCCCAGAACGTTAGTTTTTAGTTTGTAGAATGTTATTCAAACATTCCCAGAACGTTAGTGTTTAGTTTGTAGAACGTTATAGAATGTTAGTTTTTATTTTGTAGAATGTTATGCAAATGTTCACAGAATGTTAGTTTTTAGTTTGTAGAACAGTATTCAAACGTTCCCAGAACATTACTTGGTTCCAAGAAAGTTAGTTTTTGGTTTTTAGAACATTATTATAAGGTTCCCCAAACCTTTTTACTCCAGCATGATCACTCTTCTGAACGTACTTTCCTTTTTGTGTGAACACGCAACTTATGAGTTTTCTCATTAGCTGTATTCATATCTTGTTTTGCACATGGACAGTCCTACACTTTGCCTGTTCCTGTCCTGCCAAGCCTGCCATGTTGCCAGCAGTGTTTTTCCCCCACAGGGTAGTTTTAGTTGTTTATTTAGTTTATTCTGTGTTAATAAAAGCCCATTCTCGGCACAATGCTCATCCCTACACCCACACCCTGACAAATATTATAATTTAAAACGTGTTTTGATTTATCTAATTTCTGTATTTTAATGAATGCTACTTTAAACGAATTACAAGGCTCTGTATAGGTCAGGGGTGGGGAACCTTGATCCTGGAGGGCTGGTGTCCCTGCATTGTTTAGCTCCAACCCTGGAAAAAAAAATACCAATCTGTATCCTAAAGACCTTGATTAGCTTGTTCAGGTGTGTTTAATTAGGGTTGGAACTAAACTCTGCAGGGACACCGGCCTTCGAGGATCAACGTTCCCCACCCCTGGTATCCACCTTATTTTTCCCATAAGAGTGGGTGCAGCCATTTGTAAATTTTTTGTGTCTGGCTTCCAGGCTCATCCACTTCCAGCTATTTTTAGCTGCACCAAAAGCTTGTTTTGCTGCTTGATATTGCAAACTGGTGTGTCTTACCATATTAATGTATTAATGTATTATCTTAATTATGAACACACTGGTTTGTAGTGCAAATTGTTTTACTGTTTACTGCACTCCGATATTCTTCTCGTTATTTCCCTATGGCGGATTATGAACCGGACGTCTAACACATGACCAGAAAACAGCTTACTTCCGCATTGAAAAATAAGATGGATAGGTCATTACACAAAATATCTGCAACGCTTTCATTGGAAAGTTAGTTTAACAGGATTATAAAAATAACTTGAGGATAACCATTAGGGAACGTTCTCTGTTAGTTATTTTTAGGTTATTTAAAAAAAAAACACCCTGCAACCTTCTGGGAACGTTATTTTATGGTTACAAAAAATAAGCTAAAAATAACCATTAGGGAACGTTTTCTGTAAGTTTTTTTTTCGGTTATTTAATAACAACCACCATGCAATGTTCTGGGAACATTATTTTATGGTTACAAAAATATATATATAACCTAAAAAGAACGTTCCCCTAACGTTTGTATTTGGTTCCCAAAAAAATAACCAAACGGGAACAAAAAACTAACGTTAGGGGAATGTTCTTAGAACATCAATATAATGGGGAATGGAATGTTCTAATAACATTTTAAATTACGTTCTTAGCATATTATAATAACAAGAGATTGAAACATTCTAAAAATGTTTTGAATAACGTTCTTAGAACCAAACAAGAACGTTAATACAATGTCTAAAAAACTGGACGTTTTAAATGTTCTGAGAACATTCAAAAATAACGTTTTCATAACTTACAACTTGAACGTAAAACTTATGTTTTGTTTATGAAAATATATTTCTAAACATACTATATGCTCAGTAGTTCCTTGTCAAGTGTGTTACTCAGTAAAAGTAACATGGTGGACAGACATAGATGGTATTTTAGGCACATATTCCTACAGATCACCCTTATTTATATAGCACTTTATACAATACAGATTAGGTCTCAAAGCAGCTATGTAAGGTCATGTTTGGGTTTTTTGGGAATCATATATTGAGGTGGTAGAGGCTGAAAACGTGCGCTTCAGTGTGTGTAGTAAATGAAACCACACACCTGCACCATTCATTCACACAGAGACACACAAAATATCCAGGATTCATATTTAAGTAGTATTTTATGGCTTAATATTTATAGACACTAGTCCAGTTACTAGCTTGGATTTATTCATCCAAAATTTGGCAAATTCCGTTTACATATATCTACATCTTGGATAGCCTGAGGATGAGTACATTTTTTAACAAATTTTCATTTTTTGGTGAACTATTCTATTAAATATGACTGACCGTTAATAAATTTTCTACAATGCTTTTCTTGATGCTACTGTACATCCACACCAGCAGGCACTATAAGTTGAAGATAACCAGCACAAAAACACAAAATTACTAAGTTCGTTCTAATATTACATCCTTAATCAATACACTTTTTCTTTTTTATTCTTGTGCAAAAAGGTCTAATTAAGTATTATGTTCATTCTGGGCCAATAACGCAGCAATTAGCCACTCCTGTCCTCCTCCACACGAGTAGCTGGGCAGGAACATTGTCTTACTTGTATCACTTGGATGCCTCTGCGTGCACACACTCATTACTTACTATACCAGCACTGAGGGAAATGTGGTAATTTGCAAACCTTTCATTTGGGCTCTTGGTAATTATACACTATCTTCTGACTGCAGTGTGGACACTTAGTGATGTGTGAATCACCATATGGTATCACCAAGTGTTAAGTCATCATAACAGATGCCAAGCACGCTGTCATTCCTCCCTCAGGTTTGGAACTGTGATATTTGTTTGCGTTGTCACTTAACGTAGCGCTTCAGTTACGCATCTCGTGGAACCAGCTTCATTCTGGGCCTTTGCAGATGTCTCAGTAAAACTTGTGAAAGACAAGTCAGTGTTTTGGCTTGTCGGTGTTTGTGAATGTATTAGAATTTGATTAATTAGCTGGTGTCATTCATGTCTTTAGCCTGCTTGCTGGGAAAGAGAAGTTGTGGGGAGAAGGAAGTACGCTACAATAATGGCTTTAGTTTATTGACAGAAGGCAAGTCGCTTACAGGCTGGGATGAAGACTGGGGATTCTGAAGAAATTCTACACGGCAGTCGTTGTTCTTCACACATGGAGAACTTCAGCTGACCCTCACCGTACAAACAAACCAACCCACCATTCATATCAAACATTCATGACTCTTTGTCATCTTCACAGTCACAAACTGGGTTCTAGCAGATGACAGTTGCAGTGGGAGGTTTCTTCTTGTCTTTTTTCATAAATGGCTGTATTGCTTTACTACATACAAGAAGTTTATTTTTGAGGTCTAGTGTTTTAAAATCTTCAGATTTTAAAAGTTGTGGAGTGTAATCTAGACTTGCATTTCAGACTTTAAATAATGTTACTGAGCAATGGTTTAGTAAATAATGTCTGAACTGTTGTTCTCCATATACCTTGTGCTTAAATGCTTTCATTCATCAGCAGATTTTTGTGCTTTCTGTCAACTCAGATCTGTCACAGACTGCAATTTGACAGGAAAATCTTCCATGTAGATCAGACAGATCACTCATGCTGATGAATAGAGGGCGTCTCATACACATAATCAATTTAAAGACTTTTACATCCATCAATACAGTGAAATGCATTTATTGGTTTTCCATGTTTGAGTCTGTTGGTCGCACCACATTACTTTTTTTTATGGATTTTACTCATGTTTCTACATGTTGGCCACACCACATGACTTTGAATTTATGGTTTTTATTAACATTTCTGCATGTTGATCGCACCACATGACTTTAACTTTGTTTTTTTTTTATTCATGTTTCTGCACGTTGATCACACCACAAGACTTTGACTTTGTATTTTTATTCATGCTTCTGCATGTTGGTCACACCACATGACTTTGAATTGGTGATTTTTTTTTATTCATGTTTCGACATGTTGGTCACACCACATGACTTTGAATTGGTGATTTTTTTATTCATGTTTCGACATGTTGGTCACACCACATGACTTTGAATTTGTGTTTTTTAGTCATGTTTCTGCATGTTGGTTGCACCACATTATTTTTTATGGCTTTTATTCATGTTCCTGCATGTTGGTCTCACCACATGACTTTTTTAGTCATGTTTCTGCATGCTAGTTGCATCATGTAACTTTGATTTAATGATTTTTCATGTTTAAGCCTGTTGGTCACACAACTTTTTATGGTTTTTCTTCATTTTTATGCATGTTGATCGAACCACATGACTTTGAATTTATGGTTGTTATTTTCGTTTCTCAGTGTTGGTCGCACTACATGACTTTGAATTTATGGGTTTTCATATTTGAGCCTGTTGGTCACACCATGAATTTTTATGGTTTATTCATGTTTGTACATGTTGTTAGCACCACATGACTTTTTATGGTTTATTCGTGTTTCTGCGTGTTGGCCACACCACATGACTTTGAATTTATGGTTGTTATTCATGTTTGTGCATGTTGGTCGCACCACATGACTTTGAATTTATGTGTTTTCTTCATGTTACTGCAAGTTGGTAGCACCTTGTTATCTATTCTGGTGTATTTGTTTTCATTTGATCAATTTTGCCTAATTTTTTTAATGTTTACTGGGGTTTTAAATTGTCCCAAGTTTTGGTAAAATTGCTGGAAAAAAAAAACAACAACAACATCATATAGGATATTTAAAAAAAAAATAAAATCATATTTTATTCAGAATGAAACTTCAGCAGTTAATTATGAACATTTCTAAAGGTTAAAGAGATAGTTCATCCAAAAATCAACCTCATGTCCATTCAAACCTATAAGACCTTTGTTCATCTTCGGAACACAACTTAAGATATTTTTGATGAAATCCGAGAGCTTTCTGACCCTGCATAGACAGCAACACAACTACCATGTTCAAGGCCCAGAAAGGTAGTAAGGACATTTTTAAAATAGTCCATGTGACATCAGTGGTTCAATAATGGTTGAATAAAGTTATGTTTGTTTTCTTTTTGCACAAAAAGTATTCTCATAGATTCATAACATTATGGTTGAACCACTGATGTCGCATGGATTATTTTAATGATGTCCTTACTACCTTTTTGGGCCTTGAACATGGTAGTTACTTTGCCGTCTGTGAAAAGTCAGATTTCATCTAAAAAATTAACAAAGGTCTCACAGGTTTGGAGCAAAATAAGGGTGAGTAATTAATGACAGATTTTTCATTTTTGGGTGAACTATTCCTTTAAGGAACAGTAAAATAAATAAATTTAGTTCAGTGTATTACTTACCGTTTCTTTGTAATTAATTGTGAAATTTACTAGTTATTTGTGAGTGAAAATGGTTCTGTTTTTTTTTTTTTTCGGTGTACATTATATGGCTCTCTCTATTCTGCGTCTTGCTGCATAAACCCTTTCCTGATCTCTCTCACTCCCATTGCATTTCATTTCCCCTCTGTTCTAAGCTGTCTCTGCTTCCAGCTTCCTGTCCATCTCTTTTTCTTTATCCCAGTTTTTGTTCTCATCTCTCTCTGTCAAGCCTCTCATCTCTCCAGATGTCTCTTTAGGTTTTTTTTCTGTGAGTCCTATCTCACACGACGGTCACCCAGGGACTTTTTTTTGTGCACGCCCCAAATTTCCTCATCCATCCTTTCTGATTAAGACACACACTTTCCAGATCCACCCTCCCTACTTCTGTCATCTACAACGGCGACAGCCATTTTTAAATTCTATAACGTTATGGTGCATCCACACGGCATAAATATTCATGGGTGACTCTTCTTGTGCGAGTGCATGGGAGAATCAGGCTTTTCGTAAATGATGTTCACAGCAATCTGTGCTGCTTTGGCTCAAGTTCAGGCCCTCCAAGCTACTGTTCCAGCTTTCCAGACTCACTGCTAAAAATGTAAACACGGAAATGCTGAAAATGTAGATGTTTTGCCAACAGCTTTCCTTGTATCAGCCAACCAATTACTTCCGAAGAATTCAAATATGACAATCAGTCACACCGCTCCAAGCTGTGTTGCAGATATGCTCATGCTTGAAAAGTTTGACTTCAGTATGGTAATTTATCCACTAACCTGGTCATTTTTGTCTTACATTGATAACTGGTGACAGTGACTTGTGGGTGAATGAATCATTATTTGAGGACAAGGGTTGTACCATTTTACAACCTTGTGTTGTCATAAAAATGTTATATTATCTGATTTATTAAGAGATGTATTGACATTGAGGTCTGTAGGCTTCTTCTCTATGACATAATTTCCTGTTTTATTCATGTTACTGCATGTTTGTCACACCACATGACTTTGATTTTATAGTTTTATTCATGTTTCTGCGTGTTTATCACATCACTTTGATTTTCTGTTTTTATTCATGTTTTTGCATGTTGGTCACACTACATGACTTTTTGTGGTTTTTATTCATATTTCTGCATGTTGGTTGCACCACGTGACTTTAATTTTAATGTTTTTCTTCACATTTCTGCATCTTGGTCGCACCACATGACTTTTTATGGCTTTTATTCATGTTTCTGCATTTTGTTTGTACCAAAGGGCTAAATTTTTTATTTATGTTTCTGTATGTTTGTCACACCACATCACTTTGGTTTTATGTTTTTCATTCATGTTTCTGCATGTTGTTTGCACCACATGACTTTGATTTAATTGTTTTTATTCATGTTTTTGCATGTTTGTCACACCACACCACATCACTTTAATTTAATTTTTTTCTAATTCATATTTATGCATGTTGGTTGCACCACATGACTTTGATTTTATGTTTTTATTCCTGTTTCTGCATGTTGGTCGCACCACATCACTTTGGTTTTATGTTTTTCATTCATGTTTCTGCATGTTGTTTGCACCACATGACTTTGGTTTAATTGTTTTTAATTCATGTTTTTGCATGTTTGTCACACCACACCACATCACTTTAATTTAATTTTTTTCTAATTCATATTTATGCATGTTGGTTGCACCACATGACTTTGATTTTATGTTTTTTTCATGTTTCTTCATGTTGGTAGCACCACATGACTTTTTATGTTTTTTTATTCTTGTTTCTGCATGTTGGTCACATCACATAACCTTTTATGTTTTTGTTCATGTTTCTGCATATTTGTCACACCACATGAGTTTGAATGTATGGGTTTTATTCATATTTCTGCATGTTAGTCGCACCACATGACTTTTTATGTTTTTCATGTTTCTGCATGTTGGTCACACCACATGACTTTGATTTTGCAAAGTAAAAGTTTAATAAAATAGTGTTTTTTTAATACTGTCAAGTATTTAGTATTTTTTTCTTCATTATAATTTCAGAACATTCTGATATTTTTATTTATGCAACAGTTAGTATATCCATATCAGTCTGAAGTCAGAAATTTACATCATGCTCATCAAGATTTGTATGTATTTTTAAATAAATTAATAGAACTGAACAAAAATATGCCATTGTTCTTGATCTCCTTCAGTTATCACAAGCATCAGTCACTAATTCATCATTCTTTCCTCATTTTCTGTATTTTTTCCTTATTTCTTATGTTGTGCCTTGTTTTTTTAAATGTACAATGTATTGACAAGATAATAAACTATTAGTAAAAAAAAGTCCCTTAGATTTTCCCCCAGATTGCGAAGACACCACTGAGGTCGAGTGCTGTCCTAAAAGAGTTATCCTCAGTGGATTATGATACAGTTGTTAGACATGATGAGATGTGGTACGTGATGAGGCTGTGACTGAACACACTTTGTATTTCCTGTTTGATTGTCTATGCCAAAAAACAACCCCTCCTCCTCCTCCTCCCATCCATTCCCAGCCATGGTCCTGCTAATCCATTTTCAAATGTACTGTAATAGTTTGCTCACCCAAACACATGAACACTATAGAATTTCCATGGAAGAGAATTTGGGTCAGGGGTAAGCCTGAAGGAGAAAGGACATACTGCAGAGCTGACATATCAGACTCAAGACATTTCTGAAAGAAAATGGACAAACTGTGAAATTCTAAATGGATTATCTCTTGTTTACAGAATCATACAGACATTTTTAAAGACAGCTCTATGGGTTTATGAGATATATGTGTGGGGGTGAATCTAATGTTATTTTTTTTAATGGTATGATTTCAGATTAGTACAGTACAGAGAGGGTAATAAGGGACACTTCCTAAGAGGAAGTTTAACTTGTTGAACTTTTTGAACTTGTCTTCTCTACACTCAAAACAATGACAACTGGTCAATGAAGGACATGAGATAATCCTAACATTTCTTAACATTTTGATTCATTACATTTCTTAATGCTTCCTACATTAAATATATATATAACACACTGTTATGATCTTTCAGTGACCTTTTCTGAAGGTTACAGCATTAACCTAGTAAGTGCCGACAAGTCTTTATGAGGGAGTCATTAAGTCATTTATTTAATCCATTTGTTAAAAAAACGAAATGAAAACAATGAGACAATTCTTAATGACATACTAACATACTACTAATGCTATTTCTGCTAAATTAGCTATTTTAAGAGTATGCTATTTTGAATTAATAAGCTGTCTTTGTAATTGAGTTTCATTCACTATGCGTGACGGTGACTGCATGTGGAAATATTATAGTTGGTTTAGCAAAAATAGACAATGTTATGTTTAATATGTCCTGCTGTCTTGCTGATAATTTGAAACAACATCCATCCTTGCTTGTGTGATATTGCTTGTATCATATTTATAGAGTGCAACTCATACTTTCCCCCATTCATTTCACTCAAAGGGATTTTAAAAATTTTTCCATGCAGTTATAAGCAGGGGTGCACATAAGTGGTCTGCAGCTCCACATGTGCGGCCAAAATAAGAAATGCGCTGTGAAAATAAGTTCAAAGCATGCATTTGTGTCCTGACATGGTTGACAGCTGTTAATGCACAATTACCATTTTAGATCGACAAACTGTAATACTGTATAAAATTTCTATTCAAACTGAAAGCATAAATCTAGGCTATCTGCTGCCGTTTTCAAAGCGCAATTTAAAATGTGACATTTCATTCACTGACGCTCTTCACTAAACCCGCCAAAATAAAAGCTTGCAAATTTTAGGTTTGAAAAGGGTTCAAATTCATATAAAAAAGTAAATATTATTATTTTATTTTTAAGTTTACTATAAAATAATTGTATTTTGATTTATTGCTCCTTTTTTATTTTAAAATATAATAGTATTACCACACTTTATTACTTTGTTTATTATTTTATTTAAAAAATAAACTAAATATAGTCCAATCATATTATTATCACTATTATTAATTTATTTTTTAGAATATATTTAATGGGTCACACTATGTGCAATGTGAGGACCAAACCAAATCTCCAGGTCTCTTTTGAGAACCAGGCTAAAAAACATAAAAACACATGTGCACCTCTGGTTATAAGCCACGAATCAAACCAAACAGAGGTAAATCACATTACAAACTTTGTGAACTTTGCAAGGTATTTAAAGGAAAGCTTCACCCAAAAATAAAAATTCTGTCATCATTTAATCACCTTGATATTCTTCCAATGATGTATTTGTTTTTAAAAACAGTTTTAATGTGGGAAAGAACTACAGTCTCATGATGCATTGCAAAGGACATAATCAAAGTAGAAATATTTAGGTAGTTTACCGCAGGGAGACTCAGTTACGTCATCTGCAGTGCTCCATGGGAGTAAGTGGAAATTAAATAGTTTGGTGGGATTTGCTTGTTTCAATTCCCTGGTTGGTAGACACTTCCTTGCATCATCATGGGTATTGTAGTTTTTCACTAGGGATTATGCTGTTGAATGTGATCATTTTAAAAAAAGTATGTTGAAGGTCTGATGGCTTCAACAAAAGAATACATCCAAGATGTTCATGTCTTTCTTTCTTCAGTCGTAAAGAAATTATGTTTTTTGAGGAAAACATTTCAAGATTTTTCTCCATATGACAGACTGATATGGTGCCCCGAGTTTGAACTTCCAAAATGCAGTTTAAATGTGGCTTCAAACGATCCCAAATGCGGTTGCAAATGATCCCAGCTGAGGAAGAAGGGTCTTATCTAGAGAAACGATTGGCTATTTTCATAGAAATAATACAATTTAAATACTTTTTAATGTCAAATGCTCATCTTGTCTTGCTCTGCCTGAACTCTGTGTATTCTGGCTCAAGACAGTTAGGGTATGTCGAAAAACTCTGATTGTTAAGGGTGTTTGATCTTCTTTGCATGTTCATTTTGCAAAGACTGGGTCAGAACTTCTGCAGCGACGATTTTTGAAGTTGAGGGAGAAAATGCGATCTGAGGTTTTCGGCATAACCTAACTGTCTTGAGTTCAAACTCGGGGCACCATATCAGTCCATTATATGGAGAAAAATCCTGAAATGTTTTCCTCAAAAAACAATTTCTTTACAACTGCAGAAAGAAAGACATGAACATCTTGGATTTCAAGGGGGTGACTACATTATCTGTAAATTGTTGTTCTGGAAGTGGACTTCTCCTTTAAGTCTGTCTTTAGTGGTTTAAAAATTGAAATGAAATTCAATGGGATTTTTACTTCTACTACAGCGCTACATTCTGATTGGTCAGTCATGATATTCTGAAGTCTGTTATTCCCTAATAATGACCAGCATCATTAGCAACACTGATCGCTTTAACAGAGCGCTTATTAATAGTGCTGTAATGTTGTTGTTATTTGTCGTTGTGTTCATCCTCTTGAAAACTACACTGTAAAGGATAATAAGATAATAAACAGGTAAAACACATTATCATTATGATTAATACGTTAAATATTCATCTTGTTGCTTTGTGTTTAGTGAGACTATAAAATATTTAAATTCAAATTAACATTTTGTGTCTATTTGTTTACTTACATGGCAAATAGCCATGTTATAAACAAGATAATGTACATCGAGCTGGTGGGTTTTGATAAATAAATTCCCTCAGGGTAATAACAGATCATCCATTAGATACTGTGAATATTTAATTCTGTAGAGGATTAAAGAATTTTTTATTATATACATTACAAAGCTCTAAAATCTATGGGAAAATTTCTTATGTTTTACATCAGCCATAGGATTCTGTTGCTTGACCTTAGAGTTCTGCTTTATTGTCCCAAATACATATTTGGATTCAGCTCATTTACTTTATTTTGCAAATTGAGTCTGGGCTTTGGATGCAAAGACGTGTTTGCGTGTCTTCTAACAGCCACCCCACACTGCCAGCCTCTTACTCAACCGCTAATTAGATAGAAAAGTAGGTCTAAAATATTTCCCAAACTTTTCGGCTCATGCATTAACCAGACCAGTGTTTTTCTAAAATTTGCCAGCAGCTTGTATTTTGTTTATTTGAAAGATGTTCTTAGCAGACAGCATGAAATAATGTTTCCATATTTGTAGACGAATGAGTTCAATTTCTCTGCGAGTCTAAGCAAAGCAATCAAGAGTTTGAGGCTTTGCCAGAGTGCATGACCTTACAGGTAGATGCTTAAGGAAAAGAGTAGGCTACTAATTCATACAAAATTATTTACGCGCTTCATACGGAGACTTCATCAATTATTAAATGCGGCATCTTCCTGCAATTACCAGAAATGAATCTCTTGTCTCGTCTGAGTTCAGTCTCTGCCTCTTATCTTGTAAAATACACATAATATTAACACTTTTTTTCTATTCTACTGTTTTTAAAGTGCTGTCTTGATAAAAAAAAAAAGGCAATTAACATCAAAGAAACTGAACCTGCATTTTAAGCATTAAACTCAGTCCAGTATTAATCCTCCATCCCATGCCTGCATTGTGTTCAGAAACATCGTCCTTCCTAATGAAATCATGCTGGTGAATATTAATGTTTTAAAAAGGACTGGAGGGTGTCAAATTGACCTTAAGGGAGACTGAGAGTTTATCCACCCATACCAACATACATCTGCCAGAGCACCTATTAATCGCATTCATTTCTCATACCCTTTTGAATACAAATTTCCCCCTTCTACGTATATCAATAGTAGATACTTGTATATTAGCATTAAAATCATACAAATGTATAAGGAAAGTGAGGTTACTGTTGTTTATTCTACATGAAAACAAAGATCTTTTGACAACTTTTGTTCTGTTTTGCAGAAGGAATTTTAAGTGCCTGGTTTTCATAAGTAAAACCTAATTTTAACTTTACATAATTTTCAACATGTCCCAATGACGTGCGTTGAGATAAAAATCTGTCCATCTGCACTAAAAGCGCCATAGTTATTCTCTGACAGCAATAAGTCAGTTGGCACACACAGCTCAGCGGTTTTATTTTTCAAGAGCAGTGGAAAACCAACAGCATTACACTGAAGAAAGAGGAGTCCAGGAGGCAAAATGGATACAGTTACCAGGATCCCATCAATTGCAAAGCTTTTGAGAATGCAGCCCGAATGCAATGTCCTGACACATACAAAAAAATAAAAACACAGTAGGATTTTTTTTAATCGTGGTGAAGCTAAAACTGAACTCTTCATGTCTGTTTAGTCCCAAAAATGGAATATATATATATATATATATATATATATATATATTTAAGGGTGAAACAATAAGAAATAGCAGGATAAATAAATACAAAATCATTCACGTAATAATAATTTACAGCTCTCTTCTTAGATTCGTCTCCTAATTGATTCAAAATGACCTGCAATAAAAAGATTCTTTTGAAATAAACTCTGGTTTAAGAAGATATCAAATGAGTTTAGCAGCAAAACATGTCAAAGCATTGGCACGAGATATAGCTGAATCATAAGCACTGGCAGATATGGCAAACCAGCCACATTTATCAAGCACATACATATATAGTTAAACTGGTGCCATTGGAATCAGGGGAGGGATGTGAACTCACACACACGCAAAAAAAACCTCCACACAACAGCATTCGCACACCCTCTCGCACACAGCATACATTTCCAAACATACACGGCAGTCAGACACAACTCATACCCATTCGCAATATCTGCTTGCACACATGGGGATCATTAGCAAAAAGACAATGACCAAAGAAATAGAAAGCATCACTGCTATCAGCCCTTAGTCCCAAAGTATCACCCTGCTGAATGTTCAGACATTTAGGGTGCAGTAGATCAGTGTACACCAACAAATGATCATTTGTTCTTTTTTATACAAAGAAAAGTGCTGAACCAAGTCAGAAAGAGCACCTCCAGTGAAATCAGGAGGTGTTTGAGTCATCTGATAGAGTCACTGATGACGCAAAGAGTCATATTAAAAATGAAAATTACTTATCTAAAGTTCTTGTAATAAACGTTTCGCTATTGTAAAGCCTGCCGGCAACCAGACAGAAAGGGACAGGAAGGCTTCCAACCATGACAGGTGTTCTGTATTCACAGAGCCTTTCTGCCTCACAGCATGGGAGGAAACTTCTCAACGGTCCCACACTAGAAGCCCTAATGTTCGATTGGAGAAACTTGCGTCAGCTCATTTCATACACATTGCCCCTGGCAAGATTTTCCACAGGAGTATTTCATGTCTTTGTTCCTCAGAAGTAATGCTGTGTAGGCACTGGTAGACCAATCAGCATGGAAAAGCTGTACGTAAAGATTCAGAACAGCGTTCCTCCTTAGAGAAATCCATGTTTGCAGTATCTCCAAGGCCTGGTGTTCTTAAAAAGGCCAGTAATGGAAATAAAAAACACGATAACCTCTGTATTGACCTCCATTGGCTTGTCCTTGCAGGTGTGCGATAGTCCCAGTAAATTCTTTTGTTTCAGCCTCGGTTTGTCAAAGTCTGTGAATATTTTTGGATTAGCCCCGAATACCAGGATTCCAATGCCTGAGGTGGTAACCTGGAGTCATTTGAGTAGCATAGTGTCCTCAGTCCACCGGGCAGCACAAAAAGCCCTTCGTTTACATCACAACAGCACCATTATTGTGCTTCTTTTAGTCTGAAGTCTGTGTTCTGAATAGGCAAATGTTTGTTGATCCACCTCAGGAGCTTCAGAAGAATGTGCCTTTGGTGTTCTTACAGAGAATCTTTTTGAAGGCTCTGCGAAAGTCTTTGTTGAAGATGGTGTAGATAACCGGGTTGAGGCAGCTGTTGCAGTAGCCGATCCAGAAGAAGAACTTGAAGAGCGGTTCTGGCAGCGCGCACGCCTCCGGGCACACGGCCTGTAGGCTGTATGAGAAGAAGAAAGGGAACCAGCAGATAACAAAGACGCCAATTACCACCGCCAGCACGAAGGTGAAGCGCTTCTCTCGGTTCACCATAGCTTTGCGCCGTGCTGAGTTGGGCGTTCCTTCTTGCTTCGACTTCCGGGTCACAAGCTTGGCGCCTTTGGCAGTGGCAATCATGTCTCTGTATTTCTGGATGGTGGCGGGGGAATGGATGCCACTTGGCGTCACGCTTGGGGTGCACGGGACCTCTAACCCCCTTCCACCTTGCTCGGTGTCCGAGTCGGAGCTCATGCTCTCTCCGTTATTGTTGTCAGGTTGTTTCACGGTCTTCTTCGCCTTTTTCCCCGCTTTAGGTTTATTAGGAGCCATTTCGGATGAGTTCGAGGGAGACGGGGAGGGGCACGGCGTGGTCGGTGTCAGGGCTGTTGAAGGAGGCTGCAGAAGTTTGTTGCCAACTGAAGGGCTTGCCGCCTGCTGGGTAGACTCCACTTGAGACACGGCCAGAGTCGGAGGCCTGATTTTTTTCTGCAGGGTGGAGGGTGTTTCATCTCCTCTTCCGTTTTGTAGACCCTCCGTGTGGACCTTGTGCTGAGGGTTTGCTGCATTGGCTGGGACCTCTTTGCGGGGCTCCCCTGGTGGACATCGCGTGCGCTGCTTGGCGATCTGATAGATCCGCATGTACACTAAGATCATAATCAGACAAGGAGCAAAGAAGGAACCGATAGTAGAGTACAGGATGTACCAGCGCTCATTGTTGAGCTCACACTGTGGCAGCCCACCTGAATCGGCGCCACCTTTGTTCTTGTTCATGGAGAGTAGCGGTGGAAAGGAGATGACTGCTGAGATCAGCCACACCACCAAAATGGCACATTTGATGCGTTTGGGCGTCCGCTGTGCGCCGTACGTGACGGCGCGTGAGATAGACATGTAGCGGTCTAGGCTGATGGCGCACAGGTGTACTATAGAGGAAGTGCAGAACAACACGTCCAGCGCCAGGTAAATCTCACACCACACGGAGCGGAAATACCAGTAGCCCATTAGTTCATTGGCCAGTGAAAATGGGATGATGAGGGTGGCCACCAAAATGTCTGCGGCTGCGAGGGAGACCAAGAAGAGGTTCTGGGGTCCTCTAAGCGAGCGGCTGGTTAAAACAGCAATGATGACCAGAATATTGCCGACGATTGTGATGAGAATCATCAACGTGATGGCTGTTGCAAAGGCTGCTGTGGCTTCTGGAGTGTACGGAGGGAGTTTTATCATACTATGGTTGCAAGTCGGTGAAGACGTGCCTCCGGTGCCGTTGATGTTGTGGCCATGCAGACCCGCGCCGGCAGAGCACGCACCTTCCATGATTGCCACTGCACTCAAGTGGACTGATCTTCTCTATTCGTGGTCCGAATTTGGGCAGAATAGAATGAATAATTTCTTTAAGCTGTTCTTTTCCCTCTCTTCTAAGAACTGAATAAAATATATTCTGTTGAAACTAAATAAACGGTTTTACGTATAAACGAATAAATACATCTCTAACTGCGCTAAAGATTCTGTCAGCCATTGTTATGTCTCATCTCGTCGAGTCTTGTTGCTTTATTACTTGGAATTAGCGTCAACTAGGTTATGGAATAATTCTGAAAACGTGCAACTTAATTTAAAGGGAAGGCATCAAATAAATTAAACATCGGGTAGATTACATTTATAATTATATAATTATAATTTGCGGTTCTGATAAAGTATAATTTACAGTTCTGTCCCTGAATTATGAACTTCTGAACGTTTTATAGACGTGAGCAGAAAAACTAAAACAAAACAAATAAAAACGCCCAGAACCAAAGCTGAAATACAAGCTATGGTGCCCAGATCGATTAATTTCCAATATGAAAATGCACCGCAGTATATTGTGCTTCTATAAATGTTTTGAGTAGCCTAACAATTATTCAGTTGTAACATTTGAAAAATTCTAAAGTTCTAATTACAAATAAAAACGTTATAAATTCATAACAAGTGCTTACAAAACAAATATATTGGAATGCTTAAATCTAGGTTACCCAGATGCACAACCCTCCACGGAGCGCAAGGCTTTAAATATAAATCTCCAGAGAGAACGCAGCAGTGCGCGGCGATGTGCCAGTTTCCCCTCACAGTTTTCACAAGTTTGCCAAAAGAATTTAAGCGCAACAACTACCCTGATAAATGTCGGAGTCTGATGGACTTGTGTCGCTGTTACATTCCTGAGTGGAGAAAGTCGGCTTAATAAAGAATCAGAGGCACGCCGAAATTTGCCGGGTATGTCCAAGCACTAAAAGAAGTACAATGTCTGGAAACTGTTTGTCGTCCGGTCTCCCTCCGTGTTTCTCCCGTTTCAGTCACAGTATTTCAATGAGCAAGTTGAATGCCTTCTGCGTGCTTCGCGCATTACCTCAGTGACAGTTTTAAGTATCGGTGGGGCTCGCCCGAGCCGCTCTGGCTTCATATCTACGCAGCGGCTCTCCTCAGTACCCCAGTATAAGTGATGTCAGGACGGGCGTCATGATGCGAACTCTTCCCTCCCACTTAAAAGCCTGACCTATCCTAACACTCTATTGTCAAACATAAAACAAATGCAGGCGTGTAGAGGATGCAATTCAGATAATAGATCATTTGGAGAAGTCAACAATCCAAACAACTTGTCCAAAAATGGATAAAGACTTTTATTTACCTGTAATGATTTTGATGAATGATATTTACATGATCAAGAGTACATGATTATTTCTACAATATATTCGTTTGAAAAGTTGTAAAACGCCAAGAATGAAACTGCAGAACAACATTTGATCATTATGTTGCTTAGTACCTCCAACACAACAAAAAAACAACACATGAAAAAGTAAACTGTAAAAGCAACCTGTTCGAAACGTTTAAAACTTTAATGACAGACTGCGCTCTGGTGCGTAAACGGACTCGTGACGGTCGAGCGCTTCCTCCGCATCGTATTCGCGCTTCATTTCAGAAAGATCAAGTGGTTTAATGCTCTCTTCAGATGAAAAAGTGCAACATATACCCAAACGCAATTTAGAAGCTCTTCAAGCGTATCCATTAGGATCAGTGAATTTCTATTTCCTGAATCACCTGTATTACCGTCGTGATTTTAGCAAAGAACACAGGATATTGTGTCAAAAGGGTCGAATGAGTCGCACTAATTTCCAATATGCAAAAAATACATTAAATAAATATTTGCACGAGGCAGTATTTCACAGAGAGCTCTTCAGTGGAGTACTGGGTTTTAGAGAAATATTTGACTGTTTTTGATAGATAGATATATAGACAGACAGACAGATAGATAGACAGAGAGATAGACAGATAGATAGCAGGAAGAGATACGTTGTGCATTTATAAACCTGTGGTAAGGTCTGCCCTCTTATGGACAACAAAACACAAACTCGTAAAGAATATTTAATCATAATTTTGCAAGTGTCTGATTGTTGATCAGTCTTTTATTTGCACAAAAGTCCTTCGAGTTTTTGTTGTTGCAGGATGACATTCATTCATGGGTTAATCAAGGTCAGAATACAACGATCTTGTGACTCATTCAGTGGGTTGTGAAACACTGCATGATTCAAATCTGTGTTAAGCCTACTCTTAACTTTGATTGTAGCACCATATTTAATTTTTGACAAGAATGAAAATGAGACTATGCGGTGTAGTACAGTGCGTTCAATAAATTGTATTGTTGTCTAACAACATACCAGTTGTTTAGCTGACTAAACAAAAAATTCAGCACACAACTGTTTTGAAAATTGAGTTGTGAAACGTACGTGCTCTGAGGCGTTTATACGGTGAGCGACACAAATATGGCTTCTAACCTGATTAAGGTCTGTTGACTAAAATGCGTAACTAACTACATTTGAATGGTGTTAAAAATTCAGGTGCATGTCAGATATTTTTTTCCTTTAATGTCTGCGTGCCTTTTAAGATCATGGCACTCGTGAGGAAGCCTATTTCATTTACTGTACTTTTTCCCAATAGCTTCAAGAGGCTCATGATTTTCCTTCTTGAGAGAAGTCATTTTCTTCTTAGTAGTGATAGACTGATATATTAGGCTGTTTAATTTGCGATCCTTGTGAAAAAGAACTTAATTGTATAGAATGTATAACTGCAGTGTTCTTCCAAGCTTAAAAGTGCATTAAAACAACTGCACTTGCATTTAATATAATATTAATGAAATAAAACCTGGAGAGAAAGTACTTAATGTCTTCATGTTACACGTTTAGAAAGTTAACTTTGTAATAATGTCAAATTAAAAGTTTTCCTTTCATTTTTTTTTTCATTTAATTGCAAATAACTTACAATTAAGTACAATTAACTTTATACATAATTTGAACATTTATTACATTATGATAACGGGGTATTTGGCCATTTTGAGATATTGGCTTCTGAAAAAATAGTTTAATTGATCTTTTATCTGTTATATTACAGACCATTTTATGTCAGAAGGTTTTGTTCTTTTAAAAGAAAAAGGAGGGAGAGGTTATGAATGTGTCGTGGTTCTGCTGTTAATTCTGCAGTTTCTAATAGAGATGAAAGAAGCAGCTGCATACCGAGTAGCATTTAAGGACAGTTATTTAAAGCAAACTCGATTCCCAACAACAAAAGCAAACCCACTGTGACTATATCATTTCCCTGCTGTTATAAGCAAACTGATGGCGTGGGAGTTCACAAACAGAGTTAACCCTGGACAACAAGTAGATTTACCAAATTCACTTAGCTGACAAAGTGCACTGGAGCTGACAAGACTGCCGATATTCTCCACAGCCTGTCACAAGCATTATTTAAATGATTTGTTTAGGTTTCAAAGTAAAAAAAGAGGCAGAAATGGCTGCTGTCAGAATAATTATGCCAAATGACAAGTTTGTATATGAGTATTCAGTCACTGCATGTAGAAGCTTTAACAGCCTAAATATTTTCTGGGTAAAATGTAATTCAGAAATAGCCTGCAGAGAGGCCTAAAATAAAATGAAACCACTGAAGTTGGATCCAATTTCAATTTCAATTTAAAACTGCCTGAGTAAGCAAATAAGTTTAAATATTTGTCAGATAACATCCCACAAGTGCTGTTAGTTACAGATGATTTTCTGCGTTTTGAAGGAGATGTGTGAGAGTTAATGCATGACCTGTCATCACAGGATCTGCCTCACATGGGCAACCACAATCTGTTTCAATGTTCAAAGTGTTTCCATCAAAGTTTGGCAGAAAGCTAAACAAATCAGTGTTTTCCTTGCCCACGCTTACAATGAAAGAGTTGTAGATGCTGATGGCCGTCGGCAGCGATGACCTTCTGTAACACAATCACCCTACATGCTCCTAGATTGTTGATCTCTGATTTGCTGATGATTTCCACACAGCTATCCAAAGTAGCACAAACAACTCTTGTATTTCTTGCTATACTTCTTTGTTGGTGTTTGCACACCTTCAACACGTTCAACAATCACAGAACCATTTAGGAATTAAATCATAATCATAGTCATCATCATAAACCGTTTTGGAGACCTACTCATACTCAGATTTATAGACTAACACTGCCACTTTGTGGTCTACCGTATTAATGCTTGACAAGTGCAGTCAGCTGTACTTCGTCAGCAGATGGTGCTGTGGCAAAAGATTTTAGATGCTTATATCACGAACCCATTTCAAAAAGCAGTAAATGTTCAGATTTACCTACCTTCATCTTCTAGTCGGGTCCATTTGTAAATTGGATGGATCTGGCTTCCGGTCTCATCTGCGTCCAGCTGTACAAAAGAGCTCGTTTTACTGCATTGATATTGCAGTTTGTGTGTCTTACCATATTATTTAATGTATTGACCTTATTATGAGCACGCTGGTTTGTAGTGCAAACAGTTTTAACGTTTACTGTACGTTGCTATTGTTCTATGGCGGCTAATGAACCGGAAGTCTCACCCAAAGGCTTACTTTCGCGTTAAAGAAAAAGATGGATAATTTTATGGTATTACCACAGCAGCGAGCAAGGAAAGATATTGAATATACTGTGTGCCAGTGACTATTGGGAAAATTTGCAAACGTAATTTTATTATGTATGTATTTATTTAGAACCTGAAACGTTTTAAGAACAAGAACACATCAAGATGGAAGACTAGTATTTCAAGTAAATGCTTTTTGTTTGATCTTTCTAGTCATCTAAATAAATAAATGCGTCTGAAAAAATGTGTCAAGTTTCCACAGATATATTAATCAGTGCTTTTAATGAATGTTTCTTGAACAGCAAATTATTATTAGACATGCTGACTGGAGTAATGAAGTAATTTAATATATATATATATATATATATATAAAAATAGCAAAAAGTTACTTTAGTTATAGTATTTCACAATACTACTGATCAAATAAATGCAGCCTTGCTGAGCATAAGAGACTTCAATAACATAAAAAATGAATGTGCAGCTCTTACAATTGCAAATTATGAGGCTGTATTTCTATATGAGATATAGTATCTCATTATTTGGACTTACACTAATGTTGCGCATGGAGGGTGGCCTACAACTGTAAGTTGTCAGTTAATAATAATTGAAAACATGATAAAAAGACAGCTACATTCACTTTTGCATTAAACAAATGAATCCATCATTTTATTTACATACTGAAATAAGTGAACCACATAGCTTACAAAAGATCTTATCAAAACAAATTTAATTTAAAGTGCATTGCTCGAATGAAAATATATAAATAAATATTCACAAAAAGAAATGAAATAAAATAACACTTCATAAAAAATAAATTACAAAATGGCTTTAGTGCCACTAAACTTCCTTATAAAATGACCTAAGATCACAGTTTGTCAGGTCTTTGCCCTTTAAAACTTGTCTGAGACTGACAATTAGACAGTAACTTCATGGAAAAACTTGACATTTAGCAGACAGAAGACTAACCACACGTCACAGCCATATTTGGTCACAGCATCAGTCACAGCAGTCAAATGGAACACTGACTGATGCAACACAACTTTACGCTATGATGATCTGCATGCATACATCCTAAACGTATACTACCGCTGAAGCCAAAATGAAAACAAAACTAAGTTGTTTGTCTGTTTCATCAATATCTCATATACAAGTTATCCTGGGACAATGTTTCAAGATCACAGTAGTACAGTGTCACAATGACATGTGATTATTACATTTTCCATGAGGGCTGTTAGGTGTAGCAGTGTGTCAGTGATGCTGTTGTTGTTCGGAAACACAGAAAGGCATTTGTCTATGTATAGTTTGTATTGCCATAAACAATTAAGTACAGGTAGTCTGCTGATGCCATCTACAACACTACCCAAACAAGTTAAGTAATGCCACGGTGTAGGTCATTTGGTCCCTTATTAAGGTTCTCATGTCTCTTATTTGTACACCCATAGATGGCATTGAACGAAAACTTCCTGAAAGCACCTTTGCAGATCTGTCACAGTCTTTGAGGTCAAAGCTGTGGCCAGTTAGTGGAGTCAGTTCAAAATATTAAAGTTCAAAACGCAGTGCCACTGTTTTCTCTTTCTAGAACAGGATAGGGGCACAAAACATCTGTCTCGAACTGAAGAAGCTGGCCCATGAAGGCTAGGTTGGGTGAGATGACTTGCCGACGGCGTTTTACAAAGTCAAAGGCCTCGTCCAGACTGACCCGTCGAGCATGTATGAGGTATGCGAGGCAGATGGTGGCTGACCGGGAGATTCCTGCTTGACAGTGGACCAGCACTCGACCACCACTCTCTTTTATTGATTCTGCAGATGCAATGAAGTTCAGCATTAGCTTTGAGGTCATTATTATATTTCTGAATGATTCAGATTTGTTGATATCACTAGGGCTTACCAATGAAGTGGATGGCCTCTGGAAAGAGGACTCGTATGTCTGCGGCCAAACTGTCCTCCACCTTCAGAGTTTTGTATTGAAGCTCCTCTTCAAAAAGGTTGGGACAGGAAGAGGATACATTGAGCACAGCCGTGATCCCGCATCGCTCCAGAGTCTCCCGTCTGGATGAGTGATGTGCACTGCCCAGAAACAGAAAGGGGAGGATTTCAACTGGACCACCCTAGAAAGCACAAAGGATGAAAGGATGAAAATCAATGAGTGTATTCAAAAGACATGAAGATTGAAATATATTTAGATCATTTGTTATGATTTAGAGATTTGAAATAGCTAACCTGATCATAAAGAGGAGTCTTTCTTCCAGAAACAACGGGCTCTGAATCACTGAGAGCAGGATGATTTGAGCACATGACCGGAGGTTTAAAGCAGAGCTCTGGATAAAGTGCAAAGAACCCATCGAATCCACCTGGAAATGGTGAAAGAAAACATTTCGTTGTTAATTTTGTGCATTTTAACGTACAGGGTTTGACAAATAGAGCAAGCAAACATCTTGGCAAATTTGTAATAAGCCTCCAAAGTGCAAACTTTTATGATAAAATTATATTTTTGAGTAGAAACAACCTGATGCAAAATGTAATACACTGTAAAATAGAGTACATTTCTTATTTTTAATATACTGTACATGTATTTGTAATTATTTTTGACTTGGATAAAACCAGTTGATTCAGATGTTACCAAATGACGCATATTTTTGTTACCTGACAAAACATATTTACAGTGAATAAAACAGCTGTTTGCAAATTTTCCAACAAATAATATAAATCCAGAACTGTAAAAGTTAGTTAATAAGATAAAATATTCAATCTGAGTCATATTAAATCATATTTTTCCAAATCAGATCAGATGTTACCATATGAATGTTTGTAGTTTGCCTGTCATTTTTACAGTGAAAATAAATGTAAAGAATATAAAATACAACTATATATATGCCTACATAAAGCTCTATTTTAAATAAAAATGTTCTTTAATATTATTATTTTCACTGGGGTGAAAGGTATTGTAGTCGTCCTGAGTTACATTAAATCATACTGTTCCGTAAAGCTTTTTAAATGTTTTTAAATAAACCTTATTGCGAAAAATTATTACAGTGTAAAGAAATATATAAAATACAATGCCTCAAAAAATAATAACAACAGCTTTAGTTCTGTCAGGTTTACCTTGTAAGAAGCAGATGTGCGTCGAGGCAGACTGGACCTCTGACTGAAGGGCACTGATGAGGAGACTGGCCAGACTCTCGCTCTTCAGGTCTCTGACCGAACGACTGTTGTCATCCAGGACTACCACCGGAGAGAAGTCCCCGTTCCGTAGCTGGGCCAGGAGCGACTTATCGGCCACCAGCCATTCCAGGCACACCACGGAGCTTTTGGATCTCCGTCTCAGCATGGAATTCCAGTTGACGTTGCGGGACTCGAGGATGTGCGTTCGGGAGAAGGCGAGAAACGGCCGACAGTCCAACACGATGCATCCCCCAGACGCAAAGAGCTCAGAGGGAGTCCGCAAAATATGAACCAACTCACTACCTGAGATCTCAAGAGGGTCGCCAATACCCATGACCTCTCCGGATAAACAACAAGCCGTGAGGAGAAACGGATATTCTTCACAGCATCAACAACAGCGCGTTCAATATATAGAAACGAATTTGTTTGTCCACTGAAAAACTATAAACAATAACAAAAAGAGATGACACAAAATAATATTGTTTGGTCCGTACAGGCCTGGTGTGTTTTCACAGTATTGTTATTTTAAAATGAACATCGAATAATTTTGTCTTCAAATGTCAATTTCATATAATCGTTCTCTGGTTTTCGTCAAAGCTTAGTTTTAAAGTCCTTTATTTGTCAGCAGATGTGATTCTACTGTACAGGCGGGGTTGGAAACTGTATTTGTATCGCGTCTCCTCCGCCACAGCCACGCCTTCGTTTTCCACATAAGGAACAGACGTCACGCACGGAAGCGCCATATATGGCCTGTTGACTTAAACCGACATTCCATATATGGCTCTTGACGCGCTCTCTCTTCTTTTCCCACTGGCACGTGGTCGTTGGGGTTACCCGTGTTTTTTATTTTGTGACGTGAGTTGAAGCAGTGCCATAGAGCCTTACAACCGCAACACACACACACACACACACACGTTAAAATACGGTCTTTTATGACACCTTCTTGGTTGGCTTGAGGGCTTTGGGCAAGGTCACATCTTTAAATGAGGAACATCAAACCACGCGCTGAAGGCGATGATGTATTTTCATGCTTGACCGTGCCGAGTAATTTTGTGTGGGTAAAATACACCGCGCAGCAACTTTCCATACAGGTGTAGGGTTTCAGTGGGTGATGCAAGCTGTCAGTAGAGAATAACTGCTAAAATGGCGAATAGACATAAAAGATGCTAAGAAATTGATATACAATAGGTAAGAGATTTGCAAAATAAATAAATAAAATAAAATAAAATAAATAAAAATAAAAATCTGTTAAGTTTATCATCTCAGACTATAATGTTTAAGAACAAAACATTTTTATTAAAAATAAGAGAAGTGGACCAATAAAAAGGTCAAATTAAAAGAATACATTATTGTACATAACATCACGCAGTCATCCAGTATTTAGTCAAAGGTTAAAAGTTGTTTGCACATCACGTGACTGTGAAACTGCAGGTGTTATTATCTAAACACTGTTTGGAATGAAACCTATACATTTCTAGTTGACTTGATCATAAAAATCTAAGAGGTTTCTTAGGATTTATTTGCAATGCATTCGGGTGTAAAAATAATATTAGTAATTTCAAATTAAACAGAATGCGGGAGTGTATATCTACAGTATAACTTATCAACCCCATAAAAGTAATATGATATTTAAAACAGATAATCAAATAGACATTTTGATTATAATCATCTATCATAAGATTAGACTATTAAAATAGCTCTGAGGACTCTGAAGTCTCAACAAGGGTTAAAAAAATAAGAAGTATTTTTATGTTGTAATAAAAAGTATCATTCCACAGACCGAAATATACAGTATTTCACAACATGGTAATATCTTTCTCAGCCTGTGGATGACAGTTGCACACTTTCTACCCATTCAACTCAACTTAAAAAGCACAAAACCAAACTAAAACCAGAAGATTATATGAGGTATGCTTATCTACAATATTTTTAGTTTCTTACCAATTGAATGACTTTTTAAAAGTATACTCTAAAATGAATTCGATATGTGACTGCACAAACACAAAGACAAACAGATCACTATCAAGCATATGTCTATTTTTAACCTTTAAGAACAACACGGTTGTAGACATTCAGGAGCAGGTTGTTCTCTGGATGCTTGAATGACCATAATAGCACTGTCTCCCACGCACCCACCTTACTGTGATTGTTCAGGACTCAGTGTCTAGCCAGCACATTCTCCATGCACGTCCACACAGAAGCGCAATAAAAGGGAGGGCTTGTACTTGTGAATGAAAGGATGTGCAGTGGAGAAATAGGCCATGTGGTATAAAGTGGAAAAACAACATGGACTCTGAATGCTGGATTATGTTTGGAATTATAAACGGCCCGAGGGGTTGGATAATCTTTAACAGCAGCCGGTAATCTGAGGTCACACTCCCAAACCCTGCATTCACACTCTTTCTGTCCCTATCAGAGCTTATTTGTCTTTCTCTGCACTTTCCCCCATTTCAGCTCTTTCTCTGCAGCTTTAAAGACTCATATCATTATACCTTTTAATGCAATGTATTTGGTATTCATTGTATTGGCCTCTGAATGCCTCTCTTTTAATATTAAAGATATCATGGATTAATTTCTGATCAAATACTGCCAGCATTTTACAAGATTTAACAATGATTTCTTATAATAAAATGCTTTATTCAGAATTTGACAGTGGAATCAATGCAGACAAGAGCATTTATTGCCATTACACAAGAAACTGCAGTAAATACAATAAATAATAGTCATATTGTGCTGCACTGTGGGATAATAGTTTAAGTAATGTCATTAGTGTTCACTTTGGCTGGGAATTTAGACCTTTTTACAATTGAATTAATTCTCTCCTAGCAAGTGTAATAGTGTTACAGAACAGTTGGTTATTATGTAGCAAAATAACACAAGCTTATTAATTTGCATTGCAGTTTGTACGTTATGATTTTTCCATTTTCTGTTCCATATGCAGGATATGGAAACCTGTTTCCGCCACTGAATAAAAAAAATAAAAAAGGTAATTGCGACATTGTATCTCACAATTTCTGAAAAATAAAGTCAGAAGTCAAAGATATGAACTCACATTTCTGACTTTTTTTAATAGAATTGCAACTTTATATCTCACAATTCTGACTTTATAACAAGTCAAATCAGAATTGTGAGACATAAACTTGCAATTCTGAGAACACATCAGCCTTTTTTTTCCCCTCAAAATTGGACTTTATAACTCCCAAATGCGAGTTTATATCTTACAATTCTGAGAAAAAAATGAGAAATGTGAGATATAAACTCGCAATTGTGAGAAAAAAAAACAGAATTGCGAGATACAAAGCATCAGAATTGCAAGCTTTTATCTTGCAATTCTGACTTTATGCCTCCCAGTTGTGAGTTTAGATTTCACAATTGTAAGGAAAAAAGTCAGAATTGCGAGATAAATTTGCATTTGTGAAAAAAAGTCATAATTGTGAGTTTATATCTTGCAATTCTCACTTTATTACTCACAATCACAAGTTTATATCTCACAATTGCAAGGAAATAGGTCAGAATTGTGAGATAAATTCACAATTGCGAGAACAAAAAATCAGAATTGCGAGATACAAACTCAGATTTGAGAGGGAAAAGTCAGAATTCACATTTTTATCTTGCAATTCTGGCTTTATTTCTCAATTCTGAGAAAAACAGTCAGAATTGTGAGTTTATATCTTGCAATTCTGACTTTAAAACTCGCAATTGTGAGTTTATATCTCACAATTGCAAGAAAAAACAATCTGAATTGTGAGATAAATTAATTTTTATCCCGCAATTTAGACTTTTCTACTATTTTTCGCACTTGTGAGTTTGTCTCACAATTCTAACTATAACGCGCATTTGCGAATTTGCGAATCAGAATTGTGTTTATATCTCGCAATTCTGACTTTATAACCTACAACTGCAAGTTTATTTCTCACAATTCTGTGAGTCAAAAAGTCGCAGTAACATTTTAATTTTTTTTTATATGTGCTGCAAACAAGCTTCCATAAGCAGGAACTACTTCATCACAAAGGTTCAAATAAATGCTTGTTTAAAAACTTACATAATGTAGTGTTTTTTTAACAAAATGTATGATAATAATTAACATAACGATTTTTTTTCATTAAAAGAAAACAGGTGTATACAGTATGTGATGGACTACAAGTCTGATCAAACTTGCAATCTACACTATTTGTGACAATACTCACAGCTATGCAGTACAGATTTAAAACTGCTAAAGAAACTATTCATCCAAAAATAAAAATGTAATAAAAATGTTTCTCACCCTCATCCAAGATGTAGTTGAGTTTGTTTCTCCGCTGAAACAGATTTGGAGAAATTAAACATCACTTGCTCATCAATGGATCTGCTGCAGTGAATGGGTGCCGTCAGTGTCCAAACTGCTAAAAACATCACAAGTAATCCAGTCCATCAAGTAACACCTTGTGAAAAGAACCAAATCCATTTTTAACTTCAAACCATTGCTTCTGAATAAGTTACCTAATATTGTTCTCCCCAGTGCAGTTGTCTCATCTGAATCAGGAGAGAAATACGCACAAATCAAGCACGTTTATAAGCGAAAACAATCAAACATGTTGGTGGATTTTTTAATGAGGACAAGAAACGATGGATTTGAAGTGATATTACGGATTATTTTGGACAGAAGTGACAATTTAAAGTTAAAATGCCTTGATGGATTTGTTTCTTACAAACACAGATTTTCACTTCACTGATGTTAATTGCTGGACTGAAGTTGAGTGGATTACTTGTGGATTATTGTGATGTTTTTAGCAGCTGTTTGGACTCATTCTGACGGCACCCATTCACTGCAGCGGATCCATTGATGAGCAAGTGATGTAATGTTTAATTTCTCCAAAATCTGTTTTCAGTGAAGAAACAAACTCATCTACATCTTGGAAGGCCTCAGGGTAAATTTTGGCAAATTTTCTTTTTTGGGCGAACTATTTCTTGATGGCTGGTTGGGGATTTTTATGCTATTGTGGTGAGTCAGGTGATCTATTAGTATGACTCGTTTACTAAGACTGCAACTTATCAATAGTCCCAGTCAACAAACATAATTTTAAAATAAATCATCTGTCAAACAGTAAAAAAAAAAATATTTTATAAGTCAAGCATCACACAAGTGCAATTATTGTGTAAACACATACATCATTACTGAAACACAAATGCAGGTCATCATTTGATCACCATCATTTCCTGCTATTGTTCACGCTGCAGTCACAGTATACAGTCGTAATTTTTTTGTAAACAGCTGTAGAACTCTAGTGTAAAAAGTCCAGCAACTAGTAGACAGGAATAAAATGTAAATTCAACTGAAAGTACACAAACTAGTAGCAAAATGTAAATTCAAATGAAGATACAGTAACTATTAGCCACAGTTAGTGTTCACCCACATTTATTTCTGTACAGTGTGGAACTTCACCCACAGGTGATGAGCTCACCTTTTATTTATTTTAAATGACAACAACAAACATATGGCACTACATGAGGGAGGATGCGTGTGTCTGTGAGTCACATATCTGAGAATGGAAATGATGCTTCCTCATGTATAATTGATACAGCCTATCAAATATGATGCATAAAGTCTTGTGCTATTGCTCAAAACACCCCCATAGATAACTGAAAAAACGTTTTGCGGTCAATCTAACCAGCAACATGACTTAAAATGACATCATTATGTCTCATGCTGACAAGTAAGATTATTCTTAACTCTCAAGTTGTCACAAATGACTTTACTGTTTTTATATGTGGGGTCCCAGAAAATTTCTATGATGTAGGTTTATGTAATTATATTAATTTAGAAATTTAAGTCTTGTGTAATTTTTCATCTCTGTTTTTTTTAAATGTGACTCTGATCTTACTCAAACCCAGGTGGCAGATATTATTGGTGCTTTAACTGACTTGTTTATCATGTGACTGGTATCGATTTTAGTCAGTCTGTTTCAGTTAAACTGACACAGCTGAAAATGAAAAACTACTATAAAAATTAAAATAAACTAAGAAATTAAAAGGAGAGTATGTCTACGCTTTTTAATGATTTTAGTCATTTTATAGATCACATTATTTTATGTTTTATTTCCAGGCTCTCTAACACCCCAAAACTAAAGTAATGTGATGTTTAAAACATGTTTTCAATTAGAAATGTTGATTATAATGTTGTATTGTGAAATATCAAACTGATACATTAACATACACTCCCAGTCAGAAGTTTTTGAACAGTAAGATATTTATTTTTTTAAGAAGTCTCTTCTGCTCATTAAGCAAAGTGATCTAAAGTAAAGCAAAACAGTACAATTTTGAAATATTTTTACTATTTAAAATAACTGTTTTCTATTCGAATATATTTTAAAATGTAATTTATTCCTGTGATTTCAAAGCTGACTTTTCAGCATCATTACTCCAGGCTTCATTGTCACATGATCTTTCAGAAATCATTCTAAAATGCTGATTTGCTGTTCAATATACATCTATAATTATTAATATTATCAATATTTAAACAATTGAGTACATTTGTTTCAGGATTCTTTGATGAACAGAAAGATCCAACATTCAGCATTTACCTGAAAAAAAAGAAAAACAACAACAACAACAACAAAAACTTTTGTTACATTACACATTATACCATTAAAAACTGGGAAGGAAATGATAGAAATCAATACAATTTTTATTTAGCAAGGATGCTTTAAAGTGATCAAACATGATGATTAAGACATTTATAATGTCACAAAAGATTTGTATTTCAGATAAATGCTGAGCTTCTGAACTTTCTATTCATCAAAGAAACCTGAAAAAAATCTACTCAGCTATTTTCAACAATTATAATAATATTTTTTTTTCTGAGCAGCAAATCAGAATTTTTAAAATGATTTCTGAAGGATCATGTGACTGGAGTAATTATGCTAAAAATTCAGCTTTGAAATAACAGGAATAAATTAGATTTTAAAACATATTCAAATAGAAAGTAGTTATTTTAAATAGTAAAAAAAAGAGAAAAGGCTTCTTTAAAAACATTAAAAATCTTACTGTTAGAAAAGTTTTGACTGGTAGTGTATATATATATATATATTTAACGAGTTGTTAAAATGATTCTCTGAAACACAAGGGTTAAAATGCTAAGAAACATTTTGATGTTTAATGAAAAGTATCACTGCTGAAACTGAAATACTTTCTTATCTACCAAAATATACAGCATTTCACAATATTGTAAAATGACAGTTGAGAATAAACACTGGTACATATTCAACTCGGCCTAAAATCACAAAGCAAAACTAAAACCACTATTGTTAAAGGAAGAGGAGGAGGATCCTCCCATGCACTGTTTTTCTTTCCCTAAATGTGTGTAAAGAGCAGCTGAGTTCAGCTCTGTCATTCACTCTTTCTCATTCACTCCCTCAGTCTTAAATTTCCCTTCGTTCACTCTGTCTCTCCCCCATCTTTTTCCCCTACAATTCCTCCCACAACTGCGGCCACTCTTCCATCCCACACACCTCCTCCTTTTAAGCTTAAGAATATGAAGTTTTGTGTTCGTACTTGCCCGAAATTAATCCGACTTTCATGTCTCTGCATGCCAAATAATTGGTTATAACGAAACATTGCATCATCGCATCAAATAAAAATGTGGTGAAGACATACTTCACAGTTAATATGAGGTTAACGGTACGTTTTAACTATTGTAGCCAACTGAATGTATTAATTTAGTGCAATTAATTAAAAAAAGAACAATCACGCCTCCAGGCCTGTATCTAAATGACACAAAAAGGGATTTTCCTATCATGGCAGTAAGTGAAATACATTATTATTATAATTTTTTATTTATTTTTTTTTTTTTGCTGATACTACAGACAGTCTGTCTTGCCAGAAAATAATAACTAAAAAACAAGTAGCCATTTGTGCTTTTATATATATATATATATATATATATATATATATATATATATACAGTAGTCAACATTTGAAGTGGATTAAAACAATTCTTCAAAGTTGTCCTAAGACAAGAACAGGTATTGTTTTGGTTTTAGGACAACTTTGGTGAAAGCTTTTGATCCACTTCAAATGTTGACTACCGTATATATACATATATAAGCGTGTGTGTGTGTGTTTTCAATTGTTTCCATTCTCATCTTTTTATATCATCATGTGTTATGTGAGTTCAGTATGTACACCTGTTGCATTAAGTGTGTGTGCAAGATTCACTAATCTATATGTGGTTTTGTGAGGGTGTCAGGATGAGGGTGTTCATTTTAAGTGCGTAAACTGTTGCGAGGATGGTGCTGTGGGCTGAGGTTAGTGTAACGAGCCATGTAATGTCACAACTTCCTGTTTGGCAGAGAAAAAAAAAAAAGAACTGTCCCTTGTTGCTGTAGCAACAAAATAGACCTGTATTCTGTCGGAAAATAATTCAATAATATAAAATTGTAACAATTGTTTTTAAGACTATATCCTGAATGAATCATTGTGTATATACGATACAGTGGTGTATATCTTATTTTGTATTTCATTAAATTTTTCATTTTTTTTAAATTCAAATTGTAATACAATTTAAATCTACATATTAATGTAATTTAAATAATTTGTGTGTATATACATAATAATTACACAGCACACACTGTAAAAAATAAAACACAATTTGTTGAGTCAGCTTAAAATAATTTGTTACCCTGCTGCCTTAAAATTTTAAGTTCAGTCAACTAAAATAAGTTTAGTCAACTTGAAATGTTAAGTTGTACTAAGTAACAACTTAGATATTTGTGTTTGCTAAACTTAACAGATGGGTAAGTAACCCAGCTGCCCTAAAATCTGAAGTTGATTCAACTCAAAAATTTAAGTTGTCACTTAGTATAATTTAACATTTCAAGTTGAATAAACTTTTTTTTTAGTTGACTGAACTTAAAATTTTAAGGCAGCCAGGTTACAAATTATTTTAAGTTGACTCAGCAAATTGTTTTTTACAGTGCACACACATATATTAGGCAAACTCAAACTTTTATTTTGTATGCGATTAATCGTGATTAATTGTTTGACAGCCCTAATTTAAATACTTGATATTTAAAAATGTTTAATCTACTTACAGATGCATAGACATGCATATATATACACATTTCCTGTGTTAACTTTCCTGTGGACCAAATAATTTCTGTACGTCACGAATGTCGACATATTAATATTAATACTCATGACTACATCCTGATCACAAATTGCAAATGTAGCTAAAATAATGTTTGGGTGAGGGACGCCCCCTCCACATTTGTTTAATCAAACCGTCTGTCTCTCATAAAGGAAGCTGATGAGTAATCTAGTGAAAATCGATGGTTATTCTATGTAAATGTTATGTTTCATATAATGTTTTGTTCCAGAGAAAACAACCAACTAGTTCAAGTCAGAAAGCCTGAGGAACAAATAACCTAACGTGTTAAAAAAAAAAAAATGTTTTGGAAGAACTATTCGACGTGCGTTTACTCTGGCAGCATTTCTTGCCTCCCGTGATGTCACTCGCCTCAGTAAAACAATAGGAAAATGCAGAAAGACTAGCAAACAATAGCATCAAAACCAGTCATTCAAAATCACAACCGAGGAGAGTTTTCAAAACAGATCATTTCCTATAACAAGCAGGACTTTCCCTAAAATCCCCAATGACATGATAGGCTACTAGGATATAATAAACATTAACTTAATGGTTTCTGTAAAGTTTTTAAACAATATGTGTTGTGAAAAGCGCTACACAAACAAAATTGACTTGATTAAATATTACTTTTTGATATGAGAATTCAGAGATAAGAGATTTCAGCCCCCTATTCATGCTGAAAAACACAATAGTGTAACTGAAAGGACTGAAAAACAGTCCCATCATCGATCAGATGTAATGAAGGCAGTCTAAACAGGAAGTCTGACAGTCTTTCAGTTACCAAAGGGGAACTTCATATGAAAATGAGCGTTTTAGAGATTTCGGCGTACTCCCCTCTGGCCAGAGGAGCGGATAATCCCCAGGATTAACCAGTTGGCAGGGGAATATTAATTCTAGAAAAACACTGTAATCCACGAGATTTACCTCTCCCGCTTTATCTTTCGTTCTCACCCACGTGTCTGCCCAACCAAAACGTGTTATTCATTCATCTGAAACGTGTTTTCTTTTTGTTCTGTTCTAGTGAATGGATCTGTTTTACATAGGGTGTGTGTGTGTCTGTGAACTCAGTGTGTAACTAAATAACATATGGCAGCATCTGGTGGTCAGATAATAATGCAAATGACATTAACCACTGAAACAAACATAAAAAAGTAAATTACCCATGAAAATCTACCTGAAGAGCTTTTTTCTGTGTACAGTATGTCACATGACTTCATGACTTTCATGTCATTTAATGATGTCACTATTTTTCTGGGTGAGCTTTTGTCAAGTTGATGGTTAATTTTTTGTACCTTTCATTATTGGGCTTTAAAATTTCCATCAACTTTTGATATATAAAAATATAAATATTAATAAAGGTATAGTTCAAACAAAACAGAAAATTCTGTCATTAATTAGTCACCCTCATGTCGTTCCCTTTGTTCATCTTCGGAACACAAATTGAGATATTTTTGATGAAATCTGAGAGCTTTCTGACCCTGTATAGACATCAATGCAACTGACACATTCAAGGCCCAGAAAGGTAGTAAGGACATTGTTAAAATAGTCCATGTGACACCAGTGGTTCTACCACGTAATTTTATGAAGCTACAAGAGTACAAAAATGTATTCACTTTACTTTATTTAACAATTTATTCTGTGTCAATCTTCGACGTGCATTCCCAAGATTAAAATGGGGGGGAAGAAGTTATAGAAATTAATAGTTTTATTTGGCAAGGATGCTTTAAATTGATTAAAAGTGATGATAAAGACATTTATAACGTTACAAAATATTTCTATTAATAAATATAAATGCTGTTCTTCTGAACTTTCTATTCATTAAAGAAACTTCAAAAAATTCTACTGAGAATTTTTTTAAATATTCGAATGATTTCTGAAGGAACATGAGACTGCAGTAATGATGCTAAAAATTCAGCTTTGAAATAGGAATAAATAGAATTAAATTACATGTTAAAATATATTAAAACTGAAAACGGTTATTTTAAATAGTAAAAATATTTCAAAATTTTACTATTTTTACTGTACTTTGGATCAAACAAATGCAAGCTTGGTGAGCAGAAGATACTTCTTTAAAAAACATTAAAAATCGTACTGTTTAAAAACCTTTGACTGGTAGTATATATATACACACACACACACGCATGTTATTTGAATATATTTTAAGATGCAATTAATTCCTGTGATGTACAGCTGAATTTTCAGCATCATTACTCCAGTCATTAGTGTCACATTATTCTTCAGAAATCATTCTAATATACTGATTTGCTGTTAAAAATCATTGCATATTTTTATTAATGCTGAAAACAGATGTGCTGCTTAATATTTTTTTTTTTTTGTGGAAACCGTGATACATGTTTTCAGAATTCTTCGATGAAAAGAAAGTTCAAAAGAACAGCCTTCATTTGAAATAGCAATCTTTTATAACATTATATGTAATGTCAATTTAATGTATTTAAATGTACTAATTTCTTTAAAAAAAGAAAGAAAGTTATATTAATATATATAAATATATATATAAACATACCATCCTTTTGATGTTCACACTAAGACTGACACATCAGTCTTTTGGGTGTCTGCAGTCATTTATTTATGTGTCTCTTTGGATCACATCCCTCATTCTGTCACACTCATCAGCTCAATGTGCTCCTCATCCTCCCCCTCTCCTCCTCTCCTGCTGTCTCTCTCCTCCTCCTGCCGCTTCATGGTCACTCTATCAGAGCGATACAAAGCAACATGACAGCATGAATGCAACCAAAGTGTGCTTCCTTCCTAATGTTGTCTCTCTGGACAAAATCAGCAGGATGTCATGACAGATTACCCACTGTCATTCATTCTTCCCCTCCATTCTCTCTTTCCCTGCATGTGTCAACCCTCATGCATGTAGCTCAGCTCATACATTTCCATCTGCAAAATGTTGTTTTTATACACATGATACATTACATATGTGACCCTGGACCACAAAACCAGTCTTAAGTAGCACAGGTATATTTGCAGCAGTAGTCAAAAATACACTGCAAAAATCATGTTCCATGAAGATATTTTGTAAATTTCCTATTATATCAAAGCTTATTTTTTGACTAGTATTATGTATTAAGAACTTCATTTGGACAACTTTAAAGGCGATTTTCTCAGCATTTTGATTGTTTTGCACCCTCAGATTCCAGATTTTCAAATAGTTGTATCTCGACCAAATATTGTCCTATCCCAACAAACCATACATCAATAGAAAGCTTATTTATTGGAGTCATAAGGGAGTCAAAATTGAGGCATTTGTAGGCCCAGAAAAAATCTGGGGGAATTTTCAGTGTTATATGAGCATTAAATACTATTTTAGAATGCACTTTGAATTAGTTTTTAATTTTTATATTTTCAGTTTTATTTTGAATTTAGTTTGTTCTTTTGTGCTTTTGTCCTTTTCATGAGTTCTTATTAATATTTCTATTTATTTTAATTTCTATTTCAGCTTTAGTAATTTTAGCATTTTCACTTATTTTAAGTTAGTTGCCCAAGCAACATTTCTAATTTTCATTCACGTTTTCCCATCTAATCTGAATGAAAATGATTTTTAATAGCTTTAGTTAACAGTAACAACATTGGCCACGATATTTCATAAATAAACAATGGCAGGCATTCCAGTTCACTGAAAGTCTGGTGATCTCCTGTGGGTGTAAATTCCATGCGGGCCTAATTATATCCAAAATATGAAAACGAATAAAAATATAAACAAATGTCACGGAAGGTGTATGAAATAAAATTTGACTTGATTATAATACTGCTACTATATACAATGGCAGTAACAATGTGTGCAAAGCTAACAGACACTTGTTATTTTATGTACTGTGAGGCCATTGAATAAATATGATTTGTGTAAAATTCAGGGAAAACCCTCCAGTCCTTTTCTACAAAATGTCCTTCTTAGAAGCGTTGCTTTGATGAACAACTGCTTAGTCATTTAATTACTCATTCTTTGGTTCTCTAACTTTATTTTGCCTTTTGTTTTGTTGTTATTGTTACTCTGTTAAAAAGCCCCTTGTCGTGTTATGACATACCTGAGATTCACTATAAGGACAAGGCTGCCTGTGATGCTGAGTACAGTCAGTAAAACCAGTATAATGATGAAACTGCTCCTCTGAAGGCTGTTAGGTGCAGAATCATAACCCGAAGGCAGGGACAGCAGAGTCACAATCAGTCTAGGGGTTGTAGACGGCAGTGGTTTGACTGAGGGAAAGACAGACAGATGAGAGGGGAACAAATCTATACTAACTCACAATGAGTTGCTATATTCAATAAACATCGCCTACCTTTCAGTTTGAAATACATGCGAGACAGCGCAGTACCCATGTGATCCTGTAGGAGGCAGCAGTACGTGCCTTCCTCGTTGACTTTCAGCTGATTGAGGACAATTTTAGACTCCTCCGTCACCACCAGCTCTTCATACTCTCCGGCAAGTGACAGCTTGCAATGAATAATAAACAGTCTGCGTTTTAGTACATTTTAGTAAATTAAATCAGTGTGATCTGGTCTGTGGATCTTTGGAAGGATAAATATTTTAATCTATAGCTTATCAAGCAAAAACCTAACGAATTAAAGGAGGCTAACTGCTAAATTACAAGCTATATTGAAGCTACTGGAGGTCTAAAGATATATAGTAGTAGTATAAAGGTATATATTTACAATTACATAATATTCGTTGTAGATTGCTACTGGAAAAATAACAGCTGAGCTGTTGTGCTACTAAGAAAATTAGTTAAGTTAGCATTGTTATTTTGGCTAGCTACTGTTAAACATTCTCTAATCCTTTTAATTGTATACAAAGTGAATGTGTAATTCAAATATTAAATGTATATACAGTACTGTGCAAAAGTCTTAGGCCACTAGTATTTTCATCAGCTAAAAAATGGTTTAAAGTCGGTCTTTCGCTGTAGTGTGTCAGTAGGAAATATCAGATTACATTTCCAAACATTCATTTTGCCCTTAATCGTAATAATCCAGTGAGATTTTTGTTTGCACAAGGAGTCTGACAACAGCGAGTGCTCTGCACAGAGATCTGATCTCATCATCATCCAGTCTGTCTGGAATGACATGAAGAAACAGAACAAACTCAGACAGACTAAATCCAGAAGAACTGTGACAAAGTCTCCAGGATGCTTTAAGAAACCTACCTGCAAAGCTGCAGCACTGTTAAAAGTTTTAGGCACTTGTGTAAAAATGCTGTAAAATGAGGATGCTGTCATAAATAGATTTTCTTTATCAATTACCTTCTATTAACTAAATGAAATCAACATTTGGTGCGACCATTCTTTGCGTGTACAGCAGCTTTTGCCCTAGGTGCACTTTTCAGGTAGCTTTGCAGGTAGGTCTCTTGAAGCATCTTGGAGACGTTGCCACAATTACTGTACTGGATTTACTCTGTTTCAGTTTGTTCTGTTTCTTCATGTCATTCCAGGAAGACTGGATGATGATGAGATCAGATCTCAGTGTGGAGCACTGGCTGTTGTCAGACTCCTTGTGCAAACAAAAATCTCACTAGATTATTACAATTAATGGCAAAAAGAATGTTTGGAAATGTAAATCGATATTTTTTACTGACACACTACAGCAAAAGATAGAAATAACTTACTTTAAACCATTTTTTAGCTGGTGAAAATACTAGTGGCCTAAAACTTTTGCACAGTAGTGTATTTTAAAAACTTGACATGCATAAAATATTACTGACATAAAAAGCCACTTAAGTGTACTTGGAGTATCCCTTTCTGTTTCTTTTTGACTAAGTTTTACTTGAAAGTATATTCAAAATCATTGTTTTAGTTTTCGTAATGAAGAATTCCAGCGTTATTGATGTGACATATAAATGCTTAGAGAATGTATGTTACCACTATATCGAACCATTTGTTTATATTTTAATAAACCCTTGTTGATAGTCTAAACATCAGAAAAATATCAGTCTATGCACGAGTTTTCTATTTTAAAAAAGGAAAATAATCGTGCGTTACAGATGTGACAAGAAAGGACACTGTTTTTGAGAGACTACATACTTTGTAGGATTTCTGCGAATTAAAATGCACAGACTAGACGCAATAATACCTAACAAATAGAGAAGCTCTTCACAGAACATATAATTGTTACTTTATTTTAATTTTGAAGTGTCTATTTATGAGGAATATGTACTGTTATGGATGTGACAAGCCTGAAAATAGCACTTAAAAAAAGCTTTAAAAACTTTAAGAGAGACCTCACATTGAACCACTAAAAGTTGACATCTGAGCTACCAGTATAGCAAAAACCTTTGGTAAAAACTTTGTTTTTCATAGTAAAGTTGACTTTTATATGGAATTACCCTAATGCCGTTAAAGAAGCAGCTACACTTATTTTGATGTGTTGACTAACATAAAACATGGTTTTGAACATGGTAGTTATGTTGCTGTCTAAGCAGGGTCAGAAAGCTCTCAAATTTCATTAAAAATATCTTAATTTGTGTTCTGAAGATGAATGCCGGTCTTACGGGTTTATAACAACATGATGGTGAGTAAATAATGACAGAATTTTTATTTTTGGGTGAACTATTCCTTTAAGTGTGTTATTCAATGTGATATTTAAAATTTCAAGCTCAACTAATTGCATTCTATATATTTAAACTCAAATTTAAACTTAAAGAGCTGTCTTCAAACAGTATTTAAAATTGCTTCAGGATTCTTTGAAAACAGAAAATGTGTTTGTTTGTCTGTGTGCATGTACATTCTTTTCTCTAGGATGCCAGGAGTAATGGTACTCGGTCTGTCCAACTACAAGAGCGTGCCAGGGCAGGAAACAGTCCAGCACCACCTCCTCTCCTTCATCTGCCTCAACATGATGCTCTGATAGGAACAGATAGAGAGAAAGAGAAAAGAATACAAAGAAGAGACAAAGACAATACAGTGTGATGTGTTAATATAGTCAGCTAAAATCATCCTGGTGTGTTTATCCGTAGGCGTTTGTCTATCTCACCTCCACAGTCTAGTGGCGGTGTGGCTGACTTGCACATAAAGAGCCCATACTGACAGGAAGTGCAGTTCATCACCCTCTGATACAACAGCCCTGTACGCATCCGCATACACCCACACACCCGATGAGCAATAAAATATACATCATCATACACTGTCTTGTGACACATACACCACCATTTCACATTTCATTTATTGCATGTGCTACCTGGTGTTTGTCTGTTAAATTTAGAGAGTGTTCTAAGAGAGAATAGGTGTGTACAAAATTGACTGACTATGTTACACTAATAAAAATAGAGAATACTTACCACATTTATTTGGACACAGACCTTAATAAAAAAAAGAGTAATAAAAAAAGATTGTATGAGAATTAGATGCTCTGACATGTTATCGTTATATAAAAACTAATGTGTAGTTGAGGTCAAAAGTTTTCACACACCTTGCAGAATCTGCAAAATGTTAATTATTTTACCAAAATAAGATGCCATTTTTTTATTTAGTACTGACCTGAATGAGATATTTCACGTAAAAGACATTTACATATAGTCCACAAGAGAAAATAATAGTTGAATAGTTGAAAAATCCTTCAGGTCTCACAAATTATTTGGTTTTTCAGCATTTTTGAGTATTTGAAAACCTTTCCAACATGACTGTATGATTTTGAGATCCATCTTTTCACACTGAGGACAACTGAGGGACTCATATGCAACTATTACAGAAGGTTCAAACACTCACTGATGCTCCAGAAGGAAAAATGATGCCTTAAGAGCCGGGGGTGAAAACTTTTGAACAGAATGAAGATGTGTACATTTTTCTTATTTTGCCTAAATATATATTTATATATATTATTTTTTCATGTAGTACAGAGGATGCTTACATGTTTCCCAGAAGACAAAATAAGTTAAATTTGCTCTGATTTTCAAATACAAATTTTTTCACCCCCCAGCTCTTAATGCATTGTGTTTCCTTCTGAAGCATCAGTGAATGTTTGGGCCTTTTGTAATAGTTGCATATGAGTCCCTCAGTGAGAAAAGATGGATCTCAAAATCATTGCTGGAAAGGGTTCAAATACACAAAAATGCTGAAAAACCTGAAGGATTTTTCTCAATACCGGCGGACAATTGAACTGTTCAGGACTCATGAACACCTATCACTAAACGAAAAAACAAAAAAATAAAAAAACAAATGTGGATAATTCAGGTAACAACACAGTATTAAGAATCAAGTGTATGTAAACTTTGAATGCGGTTATTTTCTTTTTTGGAGTATATGTAAATGTATTTTATGTGAAATATCTTTTATCAGGTCAGTACTAAATAAAAAAAATAACATACGTTTTGTATGATCCCTCTTATTTTGGTAAAACAGTTAACATTTTGCAGATTCTGCAATGTGTATGTAAACTTTTGACCTCAACTGTATAACCACCCATCCTACCTTGGACAACAAAAATCTCCAAATGTTTCTGAAGGATTCTCTTTCCTTTCTCCAATATATTAATCATATCCCACTGGATAGACCCTAAACAGGAAGAACAAAGCATTAGTTTTAAATGGTTTCGGATATGAAATCAATCTTAATTTTTCAGATGTTTTTGTCTAGAGCATGAAAAAACATAATCTGCATTCACAAGTGCTCACCTGTCCTGTCTTCTTTCCAATGCCTCTTGAATTCACTCTGATATTCTGTCCGTGCACGATAGAGCGTTGTGGGATCTAATGCAAACATCAGATAGCACTCAATATCATCATTTAGAAATATAATTCGAAGACATAAGAGAAATATGGCCAGTCTTGCATGTATTAATTTGGACACACCTAAACAATTTGCACCATTTAGATTAATAGTAGTGATCAAAATTACAAAATAACATAAATGTGAACTGTTTAGTCAAAAATATTTTATATTTGAGCTTCTTCAAGGTTGCCGTCCTCTCAATTAACTTCCTGGGAACAGTGGTTATACATTTTTATCCAATTTTTAGTTTTAGTAATTATAGTACAAAAAAATCTAACCAAATGAGAAAATTAAAACTACTGGTACATTCAGTTAAATTAAATAAGAAAATTAAACATGAATGTGTACTAACATAACAGTAAATATAACTAAACAACAAAACCAAAGAAAATTAATATTCGGCAGCCAGTGTTATTTGTAGATAACTGTTCAGACAATAAGCTAATCTAAACAGCTAATTTCTACTACATCTTAAAACATGTTTCAGATATAAATATAATAGTATCTACTACTGATTACAGCAGTACCTATGACACCACGAGACAGTCTGCTGGTGTCCCGAAAGTTGACGTAAGCATGCTCAATGATTTGTTTCAGTTCGATTTGATCTCGGACAGTGATTCCTTTAACTGAGGACAGGAAGTCTTCATGCACATAACGAACCACTTGGTCACACTGCAGACAGCAGCTTACTCTGGGACATGAACCCAGAATCAAAAGCCAGACGAAAAGAAATGCAAAAGCCATTTCAGAAAGACAGTGAGCTGTGGTTTTCACAATATAAAAAGTGAATCTTTGAAATTCATCAGTAAAGTCACTTCTGAGCCAAAGAACCCTATGATGTCATACATGTAGAAACATTCTAAACTCCATAGCAACACATGCTATTGTATATGTACATAAGGGTTCAAATGTACAAAAAAACAAAACAACAAGCCAGTTCAGTCATTTTCGGTCAACTGTACTGTGGCTAAATAGGAGCCACATTCACAATTCGAAGAAAAGTTTTGTTTGTCTAGAGGACCAAACGTCCATGTATACCGTTTCAAGAATAGCAAACGCGAGTGTAAAAAATTACACGGGTAAATCTGCTAAATATTGCACGAGTCATTGCTGTGATTGACAGTAATAACTGAACGAAACATCTGACAAGCCGATGTCAAAAACAGAGCTGTGCATTAAATGATTCAGACTAAATTCACAATAACAAACCTACAGCAGTAACAAGTTTGTGTTGACTGAATATAGGCTATTTAATAGCTTTCACAGTTCAATATAAAACTTAAAAGATGTAGTTATTAAATTAAATCTAAAATATTTCAAATTCATACTGATTCATATTGAGTGCATTATTAAATTCTTATACCATTAATATTTAACTTAAGTAATTTGTAGTGAACTATATATATAAGCATTTAAATAATTCACCCTTATAGGCTGTCTGTGTCTGAGCTTATTTATTTATTTATTTTAATGATTTTCTGCACTTGCTGTACTATATACTTAAGTGCGGTAAAAGTACTAAAATTTGTTATACAATAAATCTTATTATATATTTATATAATAAATCGAAAAGCAAGACTTGAAAAAACTAGGGAGCTGAAAAGGCAGCTGCAGCCAATGAGTGATGCTCTGCTGCCATCTTCTGGTTATAAGGGTAATTTCATGTCATTTTCATCTTAAAAAGTCGTTGTGTTCCGTGAAAAGACATTTTTTCATATCCTCTTTATAAATGAAAAGTGAATCTTTGAAGTGAATTTTACTGCACAGCTGTAGAGTTGAAAAATAATAAAGGCTTTAAAATATTATTTACATCGATTTTAAAAATGTGTTTGACTACGAAGGCAAGTTATTGATTAGCAAGAATACTATTAAAGACCACTTCCAAAACAAAGATTCACATATAATGTACTCACCCCCTTGTCATCCAAGTTGTTCATGTCTTTCTTTCTTCAGTCAATTATGTTTTTTGAGGAAAATAATTTCAGTGTTTTTCTCCATATAATGGACTGTTATGGTGCCTGATTTTGAACTTCTAAAGTGCAGTTTAAATGCGGCTTCAAACGATCCCAAATGCGGTTGTAAATGATCAAAGCCGTAACGATCGGTTATTTTCATAAAAAAATAATACAATTTATATACTTTTTAATGTCAAACGCTCGTCTTGTCTTGCTCTGCCTGGACTTTTTTCCGGTTCATGACAGTTAGGGTATGTCGAAAAACTCCCATCTCATGTTCTCCCTCAACTTCAAAATCATCCTATATCGGTGTTTTACCTTTTTTGTTAAGGGTGTTTGATCTTCTTTGCATGTTCACTTTGCAAACACTGGGTAGGTACTTCTTTACTACTAAAGAAAGAAAGACGTGAACATCTTGGACGACAAGGGGTTGAGTAGATTATATGTGAATCTTTGTTTTGGAAGTGGACTTCTCCTTTAAGATGTAGTTGAAGAGAAGCATCACTAGCTAGCTAAAGTTAGCCTAAACAGTTATGATTGTGTTTAGCTGTCAGCATTGTAAAAAACAATTTGTTGAGTCAACTTAAAATAATTTGTTACCCAGCTGCCTTAAAATTTTAAGTTCAGTCAACTCAAAAAAGCTTAGTCAGCTTGAAATGTTAAGTTGTACTAAGTGACAACTTAAATATTTGAGTTGATTCAACTTAAAATATTAAGGCAGCTGGGCAACTTACCCAGCTTTTAAGTTTAACAAACCAAATCAAATATCTAAGTTGCCAACTTAACATTTCAAGTTGACTAAATTTATTTGAGATGACTGAACTGAAAATTTTAAGGCAGCAGGGTAACAAATTATTTTAAGTTGACTTAACTAATTGTGTTGTTTTGTTTTTTACAGTGTACAACTACGTATCTAGATACTCTCCTGGAATTACCAGGCTCAGCATTTAAATTATATGTTGTTAAATAATATAAAACTGAATGTTCATGCTGCTATCGTTATTTACAATGTTACAATTATTATTTTTCTCAGTTTCTGATAAGAATGAGTCAGGAGAGGTGTCTCAAGAGTCTCCACCTATATACAGCACATATAAAATGAGCTTCACCGGAAGTTTACAAGCTGGCTTATCATTACGCAGAAGTTCTAAAGAACGCTCTGTGCATATGATCAATTAACTTTTTTTTTTTACATTAAAAATGTAATATTACTGCTTTTATCATTGAATTGAACTGAACTTTTGTAAGACTGAAATGAATAACCTTTATACTTCAATATAATATTTGTATTAGCAGAACCTGAGCTGCATATATTTTTTATAATTTATTTTTCAATTTTATTTTATTTTTGTCATTGGTTTAATATTCCTATAATTACTTTTAATTTAAATTGACATCTCTATAACTTGTTTTGTTTCAAATAAATAAATACATACAAAAAATTGTATCAACATGCACTGAGAAGGAAAAAAAAAATGTAGCTGAAAATGTACTCACTCTTAGGCCATTCAAGATGTAGATGAGTTTGTTTCTTCACCTAATTTGAAGATTTGGAGAAATGCAGAATTACATCAGATGCTCACCAATGGATTCTCTGCAGTGAATGGGTGCCGTTACAATGAGAGTCCAAACAGCTGATAAAAACATCACAATAACCCACAAGTAACCCATATGAGTCAAGTCCATCAATTAACGTCTAGTGAAACAAAATGATGAATTTACTTATTACAAACACACAAGACATTTCACTGAAGGAAGCATTATAATGGAGTCCTTTCCTTTAATGGATTCCAAAATACCTGGACTGGTATTTTGGCCAAAAATGACGGTTTAATGGTCTTAATGATGGATTTGTTTCTTACAAACATACAGCTTTTTACTTTACCAGTGGACTTGATGGTTTATTGGCAGACTGGAATTGTGTGGAATACTTCTGTATTATTGTGATGTTTTTTAAAAAAATGTTTTTAAAACCCCTTTTTGCTAGGAAAATCCCTATAGTTATTCAACATTTTAAAGAATTATACCTTGTAGCAGTTTCTTAAACTCAAGTTAGTTAAAATCAATAAATATTTCATATTGTAGCCTATATAAAAAAAATGATGTAATTAGGAATTCTGTTTATTTATTATTATTATTATTGCAATATTAACATCAACAATGAAGTGGAAAGTGAGTTGGATGAAAATTTGAATGGTTAAAATTTGATGGTTTATTAACAGACTGGAGTTGTGTGGAATACTTATGTATTATTGAGATGTTTTTTATGTCTGTGCATATTTCTCTCCTGATTCAGACAAGACAACTACAGTGAAGAAAACAATATTAACCGAAAACTGACAACTTTGTCAGAAGCAATGGTTTGAAGTTAAAAATGTCTTCATGATGGATTTGGTTCTCAGAAACATGCAGCTTTTCGGTTCACAAGAAGTCAGTTGATGGACTGGAATGGTGTGGATTACTTGTGGATGTTTTTATCAGCTGACTCTCATTCTGATGGCACCCATTCACTGAAGAGGATCCACTGGTGAGCAAGTGATGTAATGCTAAATTTTTCCAAATCTGTGCTGATGGAACACCTTGAATGGCCTGAGAATGAGTAAATTTTCAGCAGATATTCATGTTTGGGTGAATTATTCCTTTAAACGAATGTTTCAAGACAAAAACATTGTATACTGTTATGAATGCAGACAAGATGGTTGAGGCAGGTTACTTCCTCTAGATCAGAGTCTTGCTGTCAAAGTAGATCATCACAATGTTGGCCCACTTCGCGGTTAACCATGACAGTGGCAGTCTGTACCACCTCGGCATAGGTCTGATGTAGGTGACAACTGCGTGATCCTTTTGCTTCGTTTATGACGTGTAATAATAACGTAGGTGTGAATGAATGAACGCATGCACATGACGACATCGGAAAGTTTTGAAGTTTCCATACTTAAACCATCAAATTACACACTATTATTACATACTCAACACAAAGCACACACTATAGTCATGCATATGGATTCATAAAGCTAATACAAACATAATCACATTGAAAATCTAAAATTTAAAAAAGGTGATATTATGCTTTTTCACTTTTTGAACTTTAGTCAGTGTGTGGTGTGTATCTTTGGGCATAACAAAGATCTACAAGGTTACAAATTTCAAAGTCCATTCCAAAAGGAGATGTTAAAAAATCTCTTTCCAAGAACTACAATGAATGGCTCCTTTGGACTACAATGTTTGTATTCCGCATGCAATGATGCCACAACACGGTCCATTAGAATATCATTAAAATAAATCCGGCCCACGGAAATTCGAATTGTAGGGCTGTTCGATTCCGAAAATTTTGGAATCGAGTCCGATTCCGATTCCTGGTTCTGGAATCGATGGGGTTCGATTCCAAGAATCGATTCCTCACTGTTGTTTTCGATTCTTTTTCGATTCTTGTTTTTTTTTAGGTTGGAGGAACCGAATTTCGCCATGACTGTAGGATATAAAGGTCTTAGAAAGTAACCTTAAGTAATCATAATATGAAGCTTTGTTTTTAAAAAATTATGACACATTTCTGTACAGCTGAGCAGTGGGCATGCGTTTACTGCATAAATGAAACAAGACGTTTACAGTTCAGCTGAATGATGTTTACTTCAACCGTGTGCGTTGCACAAAATTAACAAACTGTACACTTAAACGAAATAACTAGAACATTAACAACAACACGGATATAAGAGCTCGTGGTTTATCTGTCAGTCAGACGTGCTTTTGAAAGAACCTTTTCGTGAAAACGAATCAGAATTATAATCACTACTGGCGAGCAAGAGGCAAATTAATAAGTGCTTAATGGAAGGCTGCATCCTCTAACTCAGACGAGTTCAGTACCGACTCCTTTCATTCAGTTTATTTTCGTGAATCGACGTTCAGCGATGTTTGATGACAGCAGCCGAGATGTGCAGCCTTTGTATGATGCAGCCGTTCGTTTGAGAGGCGCCCATATATATGCTTTTTTTTAACTGAAAACGGCTCTGAATGGGGAGTCGATTCCGCCTGATGGAATCGATTCCGACCTTTAGAATCGACTCTCGATTCCCAACACCTCGGAATTGATTCTTTTTGGAATTGATCCCCAGCCCTGTCGAATTGTTGGAGGGTGGGTAGGGATGAGGTGGGGGATTAGCCAAACTTAAGCGATGCAGCACAAAGAACGCTTCGTGTATAAGGCGGGTATAAACACAAGCATTGACCTGCGTGGCCGCTTTAGAGCAGTAACGCGCCGCAGACGTGTACAGTACAGGGGGTCGAAACACATGCCGAAGCCGTGATCTACTCTGGTTGTTCGTCGGAGCCGTAACGCGCCGCAGACGTGTGCAGTGTGTGGTAAGAGATTTATTCATCATACAGTGTGGATAGCTTTACTTATAACGCGAGTGTTTTTTAAAATGCATAAACTTGCACTAAAATAGGCTAGGCTGTTCAGTGATGATATTCTTTGATAATGTTAGGCTGCTTTTAGCCTTATGCTGGAGCTGGTTTCGGGCAATGAATCTAAGTATGTAAATAATTAAATACATTAGCACGATAATATCATGTACTGGCGATCTCGCAGGCTGATGATAGGACCCAACACTACTGTAGTGTATTATTTACTCACCCTCCATGCATCCTAGGTGTATATGACTTCCTTCTTTCAGACTAATGCAATCGGAGTTATATTAAATTTTATCCTGGCACTCCCAAGCTTTATTAACCCCCTTCCGGGGGGTTTATAAAGGCCTCCTGTAGCAAATCGATGCATTTTTGTAAGAAAAATACCCATATTTAAAACGTAAAAATCACTTTAATCTAGCTTGTGGTGACAGTTGTACACAGCGTGGCAGTGGCAGTACGTTTCGCCAATCGCAACGCACTGGGAGAGCTAACCAATCACAACACATTTTGTTTTTTTCCGAAGGCTGGCCTTCATTAAACCCGGAACTAATCGAGCCTTATGTGCCAGGCTGGGAGAGATGTATTGTAGTAATGTAAATTACCAAGCATAAAAGCATGTTGTAGTACACCCCCAAAACAAAATCAAGACTTTGAAAAAGAGCATAATAGGACTCCTTTGAATCTAATTCAAAACTTGAATTAAGCTAAAAGCTACAGGATTTTGTCAAAGAAATCAGAAGATGTAAAAGAATCATGATGTTTAAGAAATGTTTAAGATAAAATTAAGATCAAATAAGTCAATTTGTGACTTTTTGCACAGTCAAATGTTCTTCATTCACTGAAGTATTTTTAGTTAATAAACTTAGACTTTTGACCCTACATGCTTATATACAAACATGCATAAATATATGCACTCACAGCATAATACACAAAGATTTCTTCAAAATTTGTCAAAATCTATGTAATATTGCCACCCGCTGGTACAAAAAGCTGAAATGCTAAACCTTTCAAGACATCACTGTAATCAAGAAATTATTCACTTTAGCTAAGCAAATGAAAGGGTAGTTGGACACCAAAAAGATAACATTTATAAAAGGATAAATGATTACAAGCAGGGAAAAGATGAAGTTACCTGATAGTTTATCAATTGCCAGAATATCTTGAGTAAAGTTCAATATATATTGTCCCTTCATACATAAACTATACATTCAGAAGATAATTTATGTTTTGATAACCATGTGTGCTTATCCATAAATGGGTACAATATTGCAGCACGTATACTGTACAGTGCAAATCTTCATCCATGCACATACTGTATGCTCACTTTAGAAGACTTGACACTGTAAAAAAAAAAAAGAACTTGCATGGAATTGTGCTTTTTAACAGTTCAATTCATTTTAATTATTGCTTACAGTAACTGACAAATTTTCTGAACTTAAAGTATGGGAACAAACTCATCACAAGACAAGCTACTTTGACAAGAAAATCAACAAGATATTAGTAAACCATCAAACATGTTTGAAGAGAGCACCTTTTTTCTTTCTTGTTTTAAAAGTAATCTTATTTTAATATAAATAAGCTAAATAAAATGTATTAAGCCAATTTACCTAAAACAAATCAAAATAAAGTGGTGGTGAATTTGTTTGATCTCATTCGTACAATCTGAAATTATTTGTTATGTTTTGGAGGTGGACCTTAATGCTTACTGGTTTTCGTATGATTCACAAAATACAAATTCATGTGAAATCACCACATTGTAAAATAGATGTTTTCCCATGAGACTGCTGAGACTGCTTTTTTGTTGTTTTTTTTTTACCATTTTTACAACAGGTTTACAACTTTTACAGTGAACACACAGCATAAGACTCTGTGACTCATGAACAAACAGTGAAAAACATTCTCACACACCCTCTCAAAACCACAATCATAGACACCACACCTAAAATAATAAAATTGTGCCCAATCTTAAGTGTCCAGACAGGTATTTGCTGAAGAACTCTGCTCTCTGATGCCATAATGCACCATGCTTTTGAAGATCCAAACAAGAGTCAAAGGGACACTCACCCTTAAAAGATACAAAACAGAAAGCAGAACAAATGGAAAACCCCTCTGAAGGGTTGGGATGACTGGACGCACATTGATTCTAATTCACTTTTACTTTCTAAACCCCTTTTTGCTAGGAAAATCCCTTTAGTTATTCAGCATTTTAAAGAATTATACCTTTCAAATAAAATTGTGCAGTTTCTTAAACTGCTGTACAGCTTGATCAAATCAATAAATATCTTATATATAGCCTATATCCAAAAAATTGAAGTAATATTCTATTTATTTATTTATTAGCAATATTAACATTAACAATGAAATGGAAAGTGAGGCGGATGAAATTTTTAACTTTACAAACTGTTATCTGGTATCTAATGTATGTATTTATTGATCAGTTAACATATAAGTTTAATGAGTATACGCATTTACACACCAAGCCCTGCAAAAAAGCACAATCCTTTTCATCAGAGACTTTCTGAATGACCATTTATCAGCTTATGTTTTTTGTTCCTATGGCTACAAGCACTCTGTCCTAAGTATCTGTATTATCACTCATATAGCTGATAACACTAATCTTTAATCAAAATTAATTTGATTCTCAAGGACGGGGCAGGTAATCATTAACAAGTATACAGAATTGCATGTATTACAGTCATGAAGATACAAGATACTGTACGTGTGAAAATACAATGCGACATGTTTAGTAAGTTCCAGATTTTTCATAAGAAATATGAATAAACAAAATGATAACTGTTCTATGCGTTCAAATATGAGGGAAAATTGGTTTCAAAGTATTAAAATAAAAAACTTAAAACACGCAGGTATGATCTTTTTTTTTCTAGCAGAAGACTTAGAAATTATAGTTTTCTTGAATTCCTTGTTTGCCCTCATGCTGAAATTCATCTTATTAAAAAACAAAACAAAACAAGCATTTCTGTTTCATTCTGTCATTGTCATTCATATTGTTTTTTTTGTTTTTTTTTAATTTTATGCAGATTTAATTACTGAAAATAATCTTTGTTAACGGTTTAAGGATATACTGTAGGTAAATTACAAGATTGGTGACACTTAACAGTAAGATTCTTCAGTTAAAGGAGAAGTTCACTTCCAGAGCAACAATTTACAAAAAATTTACTCACCCCCTTGTCATCCAAGATGTTCATGTCTTTCTGTCTTCAGTAGTGAAAAAATTATGGTTTTTGAGGAAAGCATTTCAGGATTTTTCTTCATGTAATGGACTTCATTGGTGCCCCGATTTTGAACTTCCAAAATGTAGTTTAAATGCAGCAAAGGGCTCTAAACGATTCCAGCCGAGGAAGAAGGGTCTTATCTAGTGAAACGATAGGTCATTCTTTTCTGGAAATAAAAATTTGTTTACTTTTTAAGCACAAAAGCTCATGTAGCACAGGCTCTGGGATGCGCATCCACAGCTGGGATCATTTAGATCCCTTTGAAGCCGCATTTAAATTACATTTTGGAAGTTCGGGGCACCAATGAAGTCCATTATATGGAGAAATCCTGAAATGTTTTCCTCAAAAACCATAATTTCTTAACGACTGAAGACAGAAAGACATGAACATCTTGGATGACAAGGGGGTGAGTAAATTATTTGTAAACTGTTGTTCTGGAAGTGGAGTTTTCCTTTAACAAAGATTAATAAATACTGTAATAAATGTATTGCTCATTGTTCTTTCATGTTAGTTAATACATTTAACTAAAGAAACCTTATTGTAAAGTTTACTGTTGAAGACTGTTGTCAGAATTATGCAAACTATTACTAATGACAGACACAGAAGTTCAGAAACATTGGCAAGCTTTTTAAATACCTTTTAAATAAAAAAAAATCCATGTGGTTGTGTCTAATCAGCCTATGAACACAATAGAATGAAAGCCACAAGTCTGGTTCAAATCTATGTTCTAGTTCAACTCTAAGGAGGTGTTTTTAGGAGCAAAAGTTTTTGTGACATTTAGTTTTTTAATGTTAGTTTTGTCAAGCACTATTTTTAAATACTATTTAGATGTGCATGTGTTTTTTCTTTTATATCCCCAAACTCTTCACTCTTCTTTTCCCATGTCAGATTGAACAATACCTCAAACATTTCTTATTATGCATTTGTTTTATGCACAATCACATCCTTTATTACATTCCAGATTTCACTTAGAAATGTTTGAAGGATTATATACATAATCCAAATATTGTCCTAATCATTTGTTCATTGGTCACATGAACCACTTGTTCTCTTTATACACTGTTTGCAAAGAAAACTGCAGATGTTTAAGCATTTCAGAATGTCTAGGTCTTAAGTAAGTTTTTAAGTGCCAAAAATGATAGCATATCTACTAAACTTTTTAAGTTATTTAAAAGGTGTCAACTGCCAAAGAGGCACAAAAAACTTCAAGACTTTATTTGCATTACTGTTCCAAAGGTAAAACTGGGTAAAAAGGTAAAAGTAGCTTTGGTTAAGGTTATATCCCTCTGTTTTTTAAGCTTTGTTTCACTGTGCCAATTATCTTACATAACAGCAATCCTGCTATTAATTATAACATGTAATGGAAACATTGTAAAAAAATAAACAGTCATATAACTATTTTATGTTCAGATTGTGTAACTATTTATGCAGTATAAGATGCTACATTATACATTTCTTTTGTTGTTTCTATGGTATTATGTTATTGCATGCAAGTCTGCAAAATGATACTAACATCTTTGCAAAATGCTGAAATGCTGTGGTGCAGGATAATAATGAATTCATAATGCAATTTCATACCCTTTTCTCTGAAAATAGATTAGGCATTTAAAAGTTGCATAGTTATTATAAGGCAAAAAGTATTTATGAATTACTCTAGAGCTCTTTCTCTTAAAGGAGAAGTCCACTTCCAGAACAACAATTTACAAATAATTTACTCACCCCCTTGTCATCCAAAATATGCATGTCTTTCTGTCTTTAGTTGTAAAGAAATTATGGTTTTTGAGGAAAGCATTTCAGGATTTTTCTCCATATAATGGACTTCAGTGGTGCCCCGATTTCAAACTTCCAAAATGTAGTTTAAATGCAGCTTTAAAGGGCTCTAAACGATTCCAGCCAAGGAAGAAGGGTCTTATCTAGCAAAACGATCAGTCATTTTTTTCAAAAAATAAAAATTTGTATACTTTAAGCACAAAAGCTCATGTAGCACAGGCTCTGTGATGCGCGTCCATGATGCTACGAATTAGTAATGGGTTGTTCTTGAACAATTCTTTCATTTTGAACGAATCTTTAATGCGACTCGGGAAGAACGAGTCATCTCGGGGAGTGATTCGTTCAGTTGCGCATACGCAACATCCTATTAGGTTCTGTACTGGAATTCACCTGTTTCGAGTCTTCGGTTTTCCGAGTTTTCCGTTCATCTTATGGGGCTGTCACGTGATGAATGAACGACTCAAAAAAAAAGGTTAGTTCATTTTGTTGAACAAGACTCAAAGGTCCGATGTCAGTAAAACAATTCGAACTTCCCATCACTACTACGAATCACGTGTACGTTCATCATCTGTGTACTGAGTATGGCGAAAAACTCCATCTTATTTTCTCCTACAACTTGAGAGGGGGACATTGTTGTACCTTTTTGTTTACACTGTGTGCATAATTATTAGGCATGTTGATATTCTGGTCATATTTTTTTTCCAAACACAAGAATTTATCTTCCAAAATCTGGCAGTAAGTTTTGGGAGTTCATTTTAGTCCATCTCTGCAAGTCAGATTTTTCAGGATAGGAGACTAAACATGAACTCCCAAAATGTACTGGCAGATTTTGGAAGATGAATTCTTGAATCAGAGGTACAAGAGGATGTGATGCTTGTCCTTCAAGAGTTACTCTCAACTTATCTGTCTATAAAGCCTATAAAAAAACTGTCTTCATGTATTTCACAACACGTCAGCTTGTTATTCTTATTAAGTCAGGGGCATTGTTTAGGATTTTTTACCAAGCAAAGTCTCTGAGAACCTGACACATTGTACTTCTGAAGACTCCAGGTAGGTTGCAGTTCTGGAAAATGGTGGTGCTGGAGACTAAATGGTTCCTGATGGTGTCACACCTAATTCTTCACCTTAATTCCTAATTCTTTTGCAGTTAACATGCGTCTTTTCTTCTCTACTGTTTTTTTCTCACCGTGCTGACCCGACGAGCATTTCTCTGTCCAATGGTCAAGCCTTAACTTTGCGAATTCTAGTATTGCATTAGTATTGCATTCTTCTCATTGGAATTTAACAATTTTTGACTTTTCAGTCTGGGTTAAATCTCTTTTTTGGCTTATGTATGTGTAAAAGAAAACATGCCTAATAATTCTGCACACCTGAATATAAGGAGTCTTTCACTTCCAGCCTTCATGGACAATTATATATCACATATAAATTATTAAATACAAAATTAACAGTAGTTATTAAGACTGATATGGTTTGGAATTGGTAAAATGTGTTTGGAAAAAAATATGACCAGAATATCAACATGCCTAATAATTATGCACATAGTGTATAAACAGCATTTACAAACTTACTTGCACTTTTTTAGTCTTTGCGTGTTCGCTTTGTAAACACTGGGTTTGTAGTTCCGCGTGACCTTTCGACATGATTCAATAGTACGTGTCTTGGACGCGCATCCCAGAGCCTGTGCTACACAAGCTTTTATGCTTAAAAAGTATGAAAAAAATTATTTTCTGAAAAAAATGACTGATTGTTTCGCTAGATAAGACCCTTCTTCCTTGACTGGGATCATTTAGAGCCCTTTTAAGCTGCATTTAAACTACATTTTGGAAGTTCAAAATCGGGGCACCATTGAAGTCCATTATATGGAGAAAAATCCTGAAATGTTTTCCTCAAAAGCCATAATTTCTTCACAACTGAAGACAGAAAGACATGAACATCTTGGATGACAAGGGGGTGAGTGAATTATTTGTGAATTGTTGTTCTGAAAGTGGAGTTCTCCTTTAAAATAGTAAGTATACTACATATTACATACTAATAATCATGAAGTGCAGTTTAAAACATTGTTTATGATGTGTATTAAAACTAAAAGTGTAAAACTAACTAAAGCTAATCTATTTGAGTCATCCAAACTGCATGAGCTCTAAACTGTCATTATCATTACTATAACTTTAATTTCTAATAACATATGCATTTTAAAACTTCTTTTATGATCTATTGCATTATCTATTTGCATAATATTCTGCCCTCCAAAAGTTTGAAAACACCCCTGGCAAAGTGTGGTTTTGCATGATATCAGCATAAATCCTGATCATTTTTTGGTGCAAATACATTAAGGTAACATGACATTATCATTGAAGACCAGCAATAATAATTTTCATTTTATTACATAATAATGGCAATATATACATGTCAAAGTCAGACATGCCCCTTTGCCAGCTTTTCTGCCTGGTTACTGGTTTAAACTTGGCCCAGGTTTTTAAAAGATTTTTGGGTCAGCACACCTCAATAGCTTCAACAATTGATTGCCAATTAAGTTTAGAATACAATGAATTTAGGCCCAGATTATGCAGAGCTGTAATAGCTGCTAATGGTGGAAATTTTGATGAATTGAAAAAGTTTCCAAACTTTTGGAGGACAGTGTAAGTATTAGGAATTAACAAATGATTAAGAACTAGCTAAAAAAGACTAATTATAAAATTAATTATAGAAGACCTACCTAAAACAAATCTATTTCACTTATTTATAAATTGCTGTTATCATTATTACAACTTTAATAACTGTGCAGCATCCAAAAAACAAATTATTGTCAAACATTATACATACAGATATTAGCATCAAACTATATAAATAAATATATTGTACTGTATGTTTTCCAATGCATTCGCAAGCTTAATTTTGGCATGTTACATATCATTTTATCAAATTGCATGTTTAATCTTATCAACAAACTGATTGCTTCAACTGGCAAGCTTGAAGGACGTTTATTCAAACCTTTGTCCTATCAAGTGTTGGTTCAAGGTAAGTGGATATAACCCCCAATTATGTTGTTGCAAAGAAAAAACGAAATATATTTTCGTGGTGCAGAGGCATGCACTAGCCTACGTCTTTAGAATCTCACATCCTTACTACTGGAAATCTCGTTTCATTGACCAGTGACAAAAAATGGAGATTACAATACACAACACAAATTCTGCAGATTCCTTACAAACACCTACACCACATAGATGTACCAGATATCTGATTTTCTCTCTTTGTTTTTGTCATTTGTTGGTTTGTGAAATCATTTAGGTTTGTTTCGTAATAATCCTTTACAGTATATTGTTCTCTTAATAATTTACTTTTATTCCTTTAGTAAACACTTGTATTTGTACACCACTTACAAATGAGGAATGCTATAATAAAAAAAAAAGCTACTTACCAGAAAAATAACTAACTGGACTATTGTTAAAATAATTATAATAGCTTACTTGTAGATTAGTTTTAAGCATCTAAGAAGCCTGAGGAAATGCCACGGATGATCAGAAATGTAATTAATTTGATTTATTATATCATTCTCTCAATATTTTTTTTTTTGATAGCAGTCATATTAGGGCTGCATGATTATGACAAAAATCATAATTGTCGATTATTCCCTTGAAATTGTAATTGTGATTATTAATTGTGATTATTTGCATATAGTCACCTACACTAATCAAAACTTGGTGAGTAGGTTTATTATTTTATTATATTCAAAATGCCATTTTGAACATTTGAACTTTAAATTAATCAGAAAATCCTGAAACATTTATTTATAATGGCTACACAAAAATAGTGCAGTTTAAGAAATGTTTCTTGAGCAGCAAATCAGCATATTAGAATGATTTCTGAAGGATCATGTGACATTGAAGATTGGAGTAATGATGCTGAAAATTTAGCTTTGCATCACAGGAATAAATTAGGATTTATTATTTATTACGAAATTAATGTGAAATATATTTAAATAGAACACATATTAAATTGTAATAATATTTAACTGGTTTTACTACATGTTTGGCTACAAGAGTCTTCTTTTAAAAAACATTAAAAAATTAATGGCCAAACCTAGATTCTTCTTCAGTCGTGTGCCATTAATGTTACCTCTCTCAATTGTTTTTCAGCGCAAATGAAAGCTTCTCCAGAAGTCTTGATTGAATGTATTTCAACAATCTCTCCACCAATAAATAGTTAGGCAACTGCACTGCGAGAGAGGAAAAACAGCATTTTAAACCACTTTTGCAGTTTTTTATTTATAAAAAATAGACTATATAAGCAGAATATTAACTGCATTGTGTTACACATGGTGTATGAATACGAACTGCGCTACTGAACTACTAAAGTTGTTTTGCATTCGTGCAGACCAGTGTAATGCAAATTTTATTAATGAGAGTCATCGGGGAGTTATCAGGTTTTGGTGGATGTGATTTGTTTCTTCAGACTTCCATAGTGTCAGTAACACACCTTTGGTTTAGACTGCCCATCTAGTTAATGATCAGTCAGCTGGATTGGATTTTGTCCATTCTGGTTGGTGGTTGAAACATCAGGCCAGATAAGACTCTAATCATCATCAGTAACACTTATGTTTATCTAATGCGAGTGACAAAGCCATTTTTTGATGCTGTCTTTCTAAACAGCACCAGCACGAGCAGAGGTAGAACAGATCTCTCTGCTACCCGAAACTCTCCACGTCCTCCTGCCTCCATCTCGTCACTGGAACTAACACTCCATACGCACAGAACTGTAACAAGAGAAATGTATTTTCCAAGAAAGAGCTGGACATGGTTCGTTATAGTGTTTACACTGGCTGCTTGCATGGTAGGTCTGCGATTGACTTTTTTTTTAATTTAACTTTTCTGAGTGACAGAATCAGCATATCACAATTGTCTGTTTTATATTTTGAAATAACAAAGTGTAGAGTTTCGACTGTAAATGCACAGTTATTTTCCAAAGGCTGCTTTATATGTGGGATCAATATTAAGAGTTGGAATGATGCTTGCTTAATTTTCACAAATAGAAAACTGATTCGCAAATAAATGCTAAGTGCTTCAAAATGAAGAGATATTGGTATATGTATGGATTTTCGGCAGATTAAATGGTTGTCTATAAATAAAAAATGATGATTTCAGGTTTAGACATTCATGTGGTCTTTGTCAGCGGTAAACAAATTTAGTTATGCTCTAAATTCATAATATGCATAAAGTCAATATGCATAAAGTCATTATGCTTTTTCCATTGATATACATCAAATTTATTATACAATTTCTTACCTTAATTGTGGCAAAATAATAATAATAATAATAAAATAGATATCTCATTGTATATTTGCTTGTTTCAATTATTTGTGTATTAGTTCATAGTTTTTGTGAATCATTTCAGATTTATTGGAGGATTTAATTTTGTGAATGTGAAACATATCACCTCATAAGATCACATCCACACATTTTCTTACTGGAATGTCAGGCAGAAGAAGAGTAAGTGCGATAAAATAACAAACGGCAAGAAATAGAAACGTATCGTTCATAACATCTGAGAACATGTCAGCATGATTAGACAAACTACAATCATTTTAGGTTTTTCCCAGGTATTTATGGTAATTGAAACCCTAGAAATATCAGGGAATATCACAATATTGCAGACTTGAAAAAACTCTTTAATTAATGTAAATTAATTGGTCAACAGATATGGTGCCTCTGCAGAAAGAAGTGACGTTATTTAATATTTATTTCTTAATTTTACTGTAATGTTAAATTATTAGGGCTGGCTTTTGACACAAATTTCATGATTTGATTTGATTCTGATTCACAAGCTTGTACTTTCGATTTGACTCTATTTCTGATTTGATTTGGTATTGACTATTTCTCATATATATCAAATACAGTACATGCCAAATTTTCTCAAGGAAAAAAAAAAATCAACTAATGCTGTAAAATATACATGAGTCAGTTGGTACTACATTACTCTAATATTGAAGGTTAAAATTAACTGATTTGTATACAAATGCTTAAATTACAGTCAGTGAAGTTTTCATCATAACAATATAATATAATAAATAACAATAATATATAAATTATAATAAAAACAATTACATAATTATAGTTCAACCCCAATTTGTTTTTGTTTTTTTTAATATAAACATTTAAATGGTGGCTGTCATAACTTGATGAATTTATTCAAATATAAATTAAACATTAAAGAAAAGTAAACATTATAATAAATGTTACATGGTGCATATATTTGGCAAAATGCTCCTCTCTAGAGTTAATTGTTCTAGCTGATTAAGTTTATGGTCACCGAATACGTTTTTTTCTAAGGTCAATGTGACATTACAGGATGTACTGTTTACAAGCTGTTATATTGACAATGGGGCTGGGCGATATGCCAAAAAAAATCTCTTTTTTTTTTTTCCAGAATGTTTGACTGATTCTCAGGTTTTTTTTTTTTTTTTTTTACAATTTGTAAATAGTCAACTTGAAAATGGCCTTAACTACTATGTACTTACATTTGAAATTAATAATTTGATACAATACACTTATTGTGTACATACATGTATTTACATAGTACTTAGATGTAAAAAAAGGCCTGCATGTAATTACATCTGTAATTAATTTCTGTAATTACATTTATAATTACACTGTTGACCCATCCCTTACACCTTAACCCACCCTTAAACCTACCCATACCACCAAACCTCTCCCTAACCTTACCCATATCCCACCTCAATAGCAGCAAAAGTGTTTTGCAATACAATATGACCACATTAAGTACACTGTACTTATTTTTGATGTAAGTACGTAGTAGTTCAGGCCACTTAATATAAAGTGGGACTAAAAGATGCATGAACTACAACTATATTTTGTACAAACTTGTCTTATAGGCTACATATTATATGTCAGAAATAATACGAGGAAAATGCTTTTTAAAAAATCTGAAAAGTCAAGGTAATTCAAATTTAAAATGACTAAAGGTATAACACCAGCAGACTATTATTAACTATAAACCTTCTGTAAAAACAGTGAACAGCAGCTTTCAGCCTGTCACTATGGTGCAAACATGAAATATCAGACATACAGTAGTTCTACACATTTTATTTTATTTAATTGCGCTGCTTTTCCTTTGCTTTCTCTATGGACAGGTTTGACTGTTGCACTCACGTTTCTTGCAGCTTCTAATGCATTAAACGGCATTATGAAAACGAGGCGCTCAAGTTGAAAGAAGTTCACTTCACTCCCATCCTTTTTGCATGTTATTCCTATTCCGCTGCCTCCGTCGCATCTTTGTCAACACAAAAGCGCATTCTGTGTGAATGGCGCCTGGCGACACAAGCGCGTCACACGTGAGCGGTTAATCACGTGCGCCGACATGCAGTTGGATCATTCTTTTGTTTTACTGTTATCATTAGCATAATGTCAAAGTGTCTGATCCTAATTCTTGGTAATATTTCTATTCAAAATTTCTATTCATCGATTTCTAAAAAATAAAATCGTAACAAAACATCAAATTCGAATTAATCGATAAAATCGGGAGGATTCGCCCAGCCCTAAGACGTCTTTCAGTTGTGCTCTTTCTTTTAACATACTAGACTAAATGATTCTTGGGATTTTAGAATTTAAAGGGGTCATCGGATGCTAAGTTCACTTTTTCATGTTGTTTGAACATTAATGTGTGTTGGCAGTGTATGTACAAATCTACCCTGTAATGATAAAAATCCATGCAGTGGTTTTTAATTAATCTGTAAAAATAATATCCCCAATCGAGCCATTGTCAGATGCCTGTTGGTGTGGAGTCACACCGACAGAGGCCGCTTCCACGATAGTTGATTGACATGAGCGTCTTACCTCAGATCAGCTGTCACAGTCCGACCTCCATTGTTTCGATGCCGAAGCAGGGATGTAAGTTAGACAAGAATATCTCAGATTGAGCGATTGAGGTGTTGTGTTGCTGGATGTAATAATAAACAGTGGTCGTCATTTACTCCCGACATCTGAGCCGCTATAGATGCAGTGGATTATGTTTATTTGTGAAGGGAATGCGGCTCCCAATCTACATAAATGCGTCTATGTTGGTACAAATCATTCGTGATCCAGCTTCACTTACAGCAAAAGTGAGTATTAGGTTTTTTTTTATGAATCTTTGCGATCGTCTTTCCTAATATCGTGCTAGTTAGAAAGTTTAATGGCTAAATTTGGCTAAAGTAAACAGGCTCGTCACTTCACAGGGAAAAGAGAGGGGCGGGGCGAGCAGAGCTCATTTGCATTTAAAGGAACAATCCCTCAGAATTGAATGATTTTTGCAGAGCTCATTTTGACAAGGTAAAAAGGGTGTTGTTTTACACAACCATTGGAAATTTTTAAGCAAAGTATATAGACTTTTCATTAAGACCCTAAAGAATCATATCAACTTGTGGAAATGGGCATCTGATGAAGCTTTTAAGAATCAATATAATTTTAAAAAATGAGAAGTGATTAAAATAAGATACTTTTACTACACTACAAATTTATGTATGTTGTATCTCTGTTTATTGCAGGTTCTCACAAGTGCTCAGCATGAACCGGGCTACTGCGCATTTTATGAGGACTGTGGCCTAAACCCTTCAGTAGATGGTGCTCTTATCCCCCCCAGAGTACCCTGTAAGGACTACAGAAAAGCCATTAATGTGACAGGAGACCACTATCAACTTTTGAAATCCGTGTGCCCAATGATGGACCATGGTGAGGGTGAAACACTGGCCTGCTGCTCCATGAGACAGCTCAGTTCTCTACAGACCAGCTTGATGCTGTCCAAAGCCGTGCTGATCCGCTGTCCATCCTGCGCCGACAACTTTGCGCATATTCACTGCGCCACCACCTGCAGTCCCAACCAAAGTCAGATTTTGAAGATTACCAAAACCGCAAACATCACGCAACCCAGTGGCACTGAAAAGGAAGCTGTGGTGGGTTACGAGGCTTATATATCCACCAGCTTCTCAGATGCGTCGTTTAGGTCCTGCAAAAACGTACGAATCCCAGCCACCGGAGGCTTCGCCATTGCCACGATGTGCGGGCGCTATGGTTCGACGCTGTGCACGCCGCAACGCTGGTTAGATTTCCAGGGCGACTCGAGCAATGGACTGGCTCCTTTGGATATTAACTTCAAGCTTTTGCCAGACGGTCAGACCGCTGGACTCCCACCAGGAGCGGTTCTGTTTGCAGGAAGAGCGTTAAATTGTAATGAGACCACACCGACAGGTGGCGAGCCCTGTTCCTGTCAGGACTGTGAACAATCCTGTCCAGCTGTACCACAGCCACCGCCTTTACCAGAACCATTCATGCTGGGTGATCTAGATGGTGTCCTTGTCATCTGCATCATAGTCTTCGCCTGCCTCCTTTTCTTGCTTATATATTACGTAGTTTTCCATTACATTATCCACTACCGAAAATCAAAGGGCACACAGAAGGGAAAGAGCACCAAAGATCAAAACGAAAATGAGACTGCACATAAAATCAGTCCTAAAGATGTTACATGCTCTGATAAAGCCAGTCTTGCCACTCAGGAATTCCTGGGGTCTCTTTTCCAGGCCTGGGGAGCCATAATGGCACAATACCCTCTGATAGTGCTCCCAGTCTGCCTGGTGGTCGTGTTGGTATTCGCAGTGGGAATAAAAGACATAGAACTCACCACAGATCCTGTCCAGCTCTGGTCAGCGCCCCAAAGTCGTGCCATGCGCGAGAAGGCCTTCCATGATGCACATTTTGATCCATTTTACCGCACTAATCAGCTGATCCTGACTGCTTCAGACAGGCCCTATCACTATTATAATTCCTTACTCTTTGGCGAACAGAACTTCAGTGGCATCATCTCTAAAGGTGATATTACTTAGTTTTTCCAATTTTTGGACTAATAAAAAATCTGCATGGTTGTCTTAATTTACTAATAAAAGTGATAAAAGCATATTTTAAATCTACTTCCACAATGTAAAATAAGTAGCAACAGATCTTTTTTTCAGTATGTTTCCACAAGAAAAACTATGGAGGCAAAAAAAAATTCTGCCGCTGAATAAAAAATAAAAAGATATAAAGTCAAAACTGCTATTGATATAAACTCTCAATTGTGACTTTTTTTCCTCACAAATGTGCGTTTGTATAGTATCTTGCATTTCTTACTTTTTTCTTGCAATTGCAAGTTTATTTCTCACAGTTTTCAGAATTAATTAATTATGAGAAATTAAGTCCAATTCTGATGGGAAAAAAGACTATGTTCTCAGATTTGTGACTTTATCTCACAATTCTGACTTAATAACTTGTAATTGCAGGAAAAAAGTTACAATTTTGAGATACATATTTGTCAGAATTTTGATTTTATATATCATTCAATCTTTATTTCCCAGAATTGCGACTTTATTTTTCACAATTGGGAGTATATATCACGCAATTCTGACTTTATAACTCACAACTGCGAGTTTATTATGCAATTCTGTGAAAAAAGTCAGAAATGCAAGATAAAAAGTTGCAATTACTTTTTTTTTAATTCACTGGCGGAAACGGGCTTCCGTTAAAAAAAAAACTGACTACCGAAAAAGATCCAAAATTTAACAGGAACTTGGTTCTGTTCATTAGTTATTTATTTATTAGAGGTGTATAGTCTTCCATTAGATTACAGTAGTTCTTGTTTTGTTTTTTGAGAGGGCTTTGTATATCCCTTCTTAATTTTTCTATAATACACGTTTGTGTCATTAAAACTCAGCCTAAATTATAAAACCGGCGGAGACTGGTTAAAACTATTAGGCACCATTTCATGTGTTCATCAGAGTACGGAAGCCCATTTCTGCCACTGAACTGAAAATTTTAAAAAAGTAATTAATTAGCAACTTTTGTCTGACTTTTTCCCCTTCATATCTCACAATTCTGACCTTTTTTTCCTCAGAACTGTGAAATATAAACTTGTAGCTGTGAGTTATAAAGTCAGAATTGTGAGACAGAAACTTGCAAATTTTTCTCTGAATTACGTAATATAAACTTGCAACAGCAAGTCATAAAGTCAGAATTGTGAAAAATGAACTTGCAATTCTGACAGATAAAGTAGCAATTCAGATTTTTTTCTCAGAATTGTGAGATACAAACTCGCAATTCTGAAAACATAATAGTCTTTTTCCCTCTCAAAACTGGACTGTATTTCGCAGTTGCTTGTTTATATTACAAGTCTGAGAAAAAAAGTCACAATTGTGTGAAAGAAGTCAGAACTGCGAGATACAAACTCGCATTTGTGAGAAAAAAAGTGTCTCGCAAGTCTGATTTCATAACTCACATTTGCGAGTTTATATCATGCAATTCTAACTATATATCTTGCAATTCTGAGAAAAAAAAAAGCAGAACTGCAAGTTTGTATCATGCAATTCTGAGAAAAAGTAATAACTGTGAGATTTAAAGTCGCAATAACCTTTTCTGTTATTTATTTTTTATTCAGTGGCGGAAACAGGCTTCCATATCAGATCAACTGACCCTAGCGGCGAACCATCAAAATTTTGAAATGTTACGAAGCTGCGTTTGTTGAAATCACTTGACTTGGCCAGATTAATTCGCGCTCCGAAACACTGATTCGAAACAAAAGATTCGTACATGTTTTGAAGCTTCATTGTATTTTAAAGCAACCATTACTACTTTTCTGCCAAAATTTGAACTTTTTTTTTTTTTTTTATGCTACCAAGAGAACCACTGTAAAACTTATATTTGGACGTGCACGTTACCTTACGTAAAGGATGTGGAATAGCAGCCGACATTTATATTTTTGTCATTATAACCATGTAATGTTAGTCCTTATCAGTGTGTTTTTGCAGCGATGCTTAAGTTTAAGCCCTATTAAAATATACTGTATATGTTTCTCACAGATTTGATCATTGAGCTGTTGGAGCTTCAGCAGAGAATCCAGGCAATTGAATTCTGGTCAGATGACCTAAACCGCACTGCAAGCCTTAAAGATGTTTGCTATGCACCGCTCAATCCAAACAACCCCTCTTTAACAGACTGTGCTGTCAACAGTCTACCGCAATACTTCCAAAATAGCATCGACAACCTGAACGCCAAAGTAAACATGACAGAGCTCGGCGTGACTAAGGAGGTGGATTGGAGGGACCATTTCATCTACTGCGTAAAGTAAGTGTCGCATTACCTACCTTAGAGACCACGCAGAGATATTTCCAGCTTGCTGAAGCTCCACTAAACAGTTTTTGTTCCAAGCCAGGGTTGCCAGGTTTTCGCAACAAAACCCGCCCAATTGCTATCCAAAACTAGCCCAAAAGTAGTCAACCAACTTTTTGAAGGGCACTTAAAAATCGTGTTCCTGGGGTAAAATACACGTTTTTTTGCCGAGGTTCCCCAAATTAGCATTCAAGGGGCTAAATTTTACATTTTTGAGATAGCTACAACCGGCGTCAACAGTGTTAAAGTAGCCCAATTCCGCGGGAAAACCGCGGACTTGGCAATACTGTTCCAATCACTGGGATTTTTCGCAGATTCTTTCACTCAGTTTGCACGCTGGGTTTTTTTTTTCCAAGCAGACAGGTTGTAGGTTACAATGTTCAGTCACTAGGTGCCGACAAGTGACTCCTTATGAATGAGTCATTGAATCATTTTTTGACTCAGAAACATGATTCATTCGGGAAAAAAGAACTGGGTCAGTTAAAAGTTATTGAACTGCTTATAAAAACAATATCACACATAACCTAAATAGCTATATTCTGCTTCCCCACAGCTCTCCATTATCATTTAAAGACATCACAGCTCTTGGCATGAGTTGTATGGCAGACTACGGAGGCCCTGTCTTCCCCTTCCTGGCTGTCGGAGGATATGAGAGTAAGACAAATCTGGTTGCTAACATTTCACCCCTATCTTAAAGATTCACTGGGCTGACTGTGGCTTTCCATTCCATTTTCAGATGAGGAATACACCACTGCTGAAGCCCTGATCCTTACCTTCTCCCTGAACAATTACGCACGAACTGATGTTAAATTTAAGGTGGCTCAAGAGTGGGAGCAAAGGTTCCTTGATATTGTGCAGGAATATCAGAAAAACCCAAAAACTAACTTTACATTTGCCTACATGGCTGAGGTGAGACTTTGCTGACTGTGTGCTGTAACAATCAAAGATGTGTGTTTAGCAGTCTCATAATCAAACTGTCTCGTGCTGTGCAGAGGTCCTTGGAGGATGAGATTAACAGAACAACTGCAGAGGATATCCCCATATTCATGATAAGCTATGCTGTCATCTTCCTCTACATAGCTGTGGCTCTTGGGGAATATTCATCCTGCAAGCGTATCCTGGTGAGTGCGTAACAGAGTGGTTAATGGCTTACTGGGAATTTCCTCGTTTCTGATAACGGGAATAAAGGAAGAAATTTCTCTTTTCTTAAATTAAAGGCCTAATGGAAACTCCAGCAAGTTTTAAGTGTGTTCTGAGCAATCAATACATTCTCGATTAAAATAGTCCAGGCCTACTGATAGTTGTCAATAATAAAATAGATATCTGCCACGTTTCAGCAGGGATGAGACTAGAGGCAGAGGTAAGGTGCAAAATCAAACAAGAGCTTTACTGACAGGCTTGTAAAAGGGAATGCAAGATTGGAAGGATTACTGATAAGATTATCTGACAGTCCTTGTAGTAGTGGAGCAGTAGTAGAGAGTCCGAAGGGGAAAGCCACGATGAGTCCAGGTAATAAACAGGGGAGTCCAATGGGAGAAACACAGAGCGGTCTGGAGCTAGCGTTAGGGATGTGAACAGTAGACCAGACAGTGAACGACTGAAGGTGAGAGTCCTTTATAGGGCGTGGCTGATTGGATTCAGGTGTAGGTGATTAGAATTCCGGTGATTGAGAGCGGGTGGGCGGTGCTACTGGTGACATGGCAGGTGGAGGTGGCTGTGGTGAATGCCTGACAATATCGATGTTGTTAGTTATAGATGTTTATTTTATTAACAATACCCAGTGTTGGGGAGCAGCTAGTTACATGTAACAGAGTTACATAATTTAATTCCAGAATAAATGTAACTAATCTATTACAAAGGCGGTTCCATCTGAATATTTTCACACACACAAACTCACAGATTTGATTCATTTCTATCCCAAATTGCACTGACTGTTCTAAAATATGAGACACCAATGTTTCAGGAGTTAAGGACGCAGAATAGGACACATGCTTATTCGATAACCATTGAATTTTCTATTTGGGTTTATGCACTTTTTCTTTTGTTTGTTTGTTTTTTATAGATTGACTATTTTATTCCAAGGTATTGTTAGATGTTAGTGTTAGATTGTTAGTGTTTAGTGTTAGTGTTAGATTGTTAGTGTTTCCTGTCATAGCTATGCAAAGATTTGATTTCAAAAACAGTCTCATAACAATTAAACAATATTTTGTTATGATTTTAGGTCATAGTATTTCAAAATACAGTATTTAACCTCGGAATGATCTCAATGTAAAAAGAGGCGCTAAAGCCTGATTTTGTGGTGGCTGTGCTTTAAAGGTAAATTATTATAATCTTAATTTAAGTGATGAAGGATTTTGAAAATCTGACAGTAATCTGTGTTGAGTACAACTGTAAGGTTAACCTTGCCTGCTTTAAATGTTTGAAAATGAATAACAGTTGAAAACATTTAGAAAAGTAACCAAAAAGTAATCAAATGTAATCAGTTACATTTATAAAGTAATTGAAATAGTTACACTACTAAATTTCAAATAGGGTAGCTTGTAATCTGAAACCTATTACATTTCCAAAGTAACCTTTCCAACACTGACAATACACTCTAAAAAATAAAGGTTTCAAAAGGGTGTTTTTGCAGTGATGCCATAGTAGAACCATTTTTGGTTCATCAAAGGGCCTTTCATGAACAGTTCTTAAAAGAACTAGGGCTGTCACTAATGATTATTTTGGTAATCAAGTAATCTGTCGATTATTTTTACAATTAATCGAGTAATCAGGCAATTCTGCTTGAAAAGTCGGAACATTTTTAACTTCTGTCGCAAGCAACACCAGTGATGCAACGCAACGGACCCATAATTCAGTTCGGCAACGCTTGACGTCACTCCATTCACAGTAAATGAGAAGCGTTAATGCTGACGCCCCGTGTGAATGGGGCGTTACTTAAAACACATATATAATAGCAACGAGGCAATAATAATTAGTTCAAATAAAGTATCAAAAATAAGTCATGTGGTTTTATTGAACAAAACTGTTAAAATATATACTGTATTATAAACAGTAGAGCTAACGTACATTTCGCATTTTAACAAATGACTGCAGAGGGTGCAAACGGCCTGACGATTGTTTTTACACTTTACTGCGCAATCTAATCCTTGTTTAATATTGACATAAGGTTTAACTCAAATGTCCACTTAATCTTTAATATTTGGCCATTTATTTACGACAGAAATGCTACAGCCACTGTAATTTCCTGAATATGTGGACTTGAAAACGTGTAAACTCAGAGTGAGGGTTGAGCTTTTATTTTGAGGGTTGAGCTTTTATTTTCTCGTCCGTGGAATGCACCACTTCCGGTATTTTGCCGGTTACTCAACACGGGAGAAAAATCGAGGATTTTTATTATTTTTATTTTATTTTTTTAAATCGAGTACTTGACTTGAATTGAGAAATCGTGGCAGGTCTAAAGAGAACCAGTTTGAAGAACATTTTAAAAATCTAAAGAACCCTTTTACACTATGAATACACTGTTCAATAAATAATGTTCAAGGTTCTTCATGGAATCATCGATGCCAATAAGAGTGTACCATGGATATTTATATACATCTAATGTAAATAATAACCATTTTTAAACAGTTAAAACATGTTTTTCACTTCACTTATCTTTTTAAAATGGTCCTTTTAAATATTGTCAAATATTCTGCAGTATCTTTGATATGAGGCTGTAAAACCGTTATTCATAATAATCATAAAAGTGTTTTTGAATGCTTATTTTGACAAGGTCATATTATTGTTTTATTAGGTAGACTCAAAGTTTTTGGTTGGACTGGGTGGCATTCTGGTCGTCGGCTGCTCTGTCATTGCCTCTATGGGTTTCTATGCCTGGATTGGGGTTCCGTCCTCACTGGTTATTCTTCAGGTCGTACCCTTCCTTGTGCTTGCTGTGGGAGCTGATAATATCTTCATTTTTGTTCTGGAGTATCAGGTTTGTTGAGTTTATTGGGTTTTCTTCTTTTCTGACATTCTAGGGTCAGCTATTCTTATCTGATCACTTTTCTTAGTCACCATTTTACCCTACAATTCAAAAGGTTTGGGTCAGACAGAGTTTTTTTTAGAAATAAAAATTATAAAAAAAAATAAATAAATAAAAAGGAAATAAAAAATAACTATTTCAAATAAATGTTGTCTTTTGAACTTCCTATTTATCAAAAAATCATAAAAAAGTGTATCCTGGTAAATTAAACATGAAGCAGCATTAAATTTCTGAAGAATCATGTAGTACTGAAGACTAGAGTAATTATGCTGAAAATTCAGATTTATCATCACAGGAATAAATCATATTTTAAAATATATTCAGAGAGACTCTGTTATTGCTGTTTTTGTTGTATTACCAGTAAATAAAAGCAAAATTAGTGAGCATAAAAAAAGTCTTACCAATCCAAAATTTTTGAACGGTAGTGTATATCTACCATAATATTCTGTTTTAGAACTTCAAGATATTACTTAATGTCTCCACTACTATGACTATAATTTCATAAAACATGCTTTCTATGTTTAATTTCTATCAGAGAGATATGCGCAAACCAGGAGAGAAGAGGGAGGAACAGATTGGACGAGTTCTTGGAAATGTGGCTCCCAGCATGCTGCTTTGCAGTTTGTCTGAATCTGTTTGTTTCTTCCTGGGTGAGAATCTCCTACTAATCCCATCTCTGCTTCAACTCATAAAACACCAGTACAAGAGAAAAAAAAAAAAATCTAATTTTCAAATCTAACGATTAGAAGTCAGGAAATTGTATTATACTGCCTGACCTTTACTCACTTGCGCATGTCAGCGAAATATGATGCAGCAGATATGTATCGTCCTAATTAAAGAGAGATATGAGTCATGTAGAGTACAGGCAGTAATGCACTTTCAGCTGAATGCGTCATGTATAATGCAGTCAGTGGGTTCAAATTAATTGCATCTATGTGGAAACCTATATATGGCTGACTAAACACACCCTTACTGTCTCTTTGCAGGTGCTTTGAGCACTATGCCAGCAGTGAGGTCTTTTGCCCTATATGCGGCACTGGCTGTGTTCATGGACTTCATTCTACAGATGACGGCCTTTGTGGCTGTGCTCTCACTTGATGCTCGGCGACAAGATGCAAACCGGTGTGAGATAGCTTGCTGCGTTACTGTGAAAAATCAACGCCCGTCCAAACCCAACCAGGGCGTCCTACTCCCATTAATGAAAAAATACTATGCCCCTTTACTGCTCAGTCCTGTCAGCAGAGTATTAGTGGTACGTTCCTACTTCACAAGAAATTATATTAGCGTCTTTCATCAACTACAGGCACTTTTATGTCCCAGGGTGGATTTTTATTAACCAGCAGATTTCAAAATAATTTATCTTTCACAAGAAACTTGGAAAAGTTAATCCACTGTGAATATATAAAGTAATGCATGTATTTTTTTTGTGTCACATAAATACATTAAATACACAAAATAAATACATTAAATACACAAAATTTTACAACGTAAAACTGGTAAATGTGGCTAAAAGTGCCCATTGTTGAAGAAACACCCATTCACAGTTGAGTCTTTTATATGCTTCTATATAAACAAATTACTAATAGTTTAATCTTGTTATGTCTTGTTCTCTTAGATGGTGGTGTTCCTTGCAATGTTCTGTGCTTGTGTGTTCCTCTTGTTTCATGTAAAAGTGGGATTAAATCAGGAACTGGCCATGCCATCTGTAAGTACACAAGTTTACTCTCCTGGCCTGCCGATAAAAATGGCCAAAATGGCAATTAAAAAACCTTTCAGTTTTTGAATATTAAGTTACAGTGTTACCTTTCTCTCTTTGTCTGTTTGTAAATATTATCAGGATTCCTACATGTTGGACTACTTTGCATACCTCTATAAGTATTTTGAGGTTGGTGTGCCCACGTATTTTATCACAACCAAAGGGTACAATTTCACCAGTGAGGAGGGCATAAATGCAGTGTGTTCCAGTGTGGGATGTGACCAGTTCTCTCTCACCCAGAAGATCCGATACGCCACTGAGTACCCTGATCGGTGAGTCCTAAAAGCACTGTATAATATGTAATATCTAAATTTAAACTTGCAGTATGTAAAATATGTATTATTTAAAGTTGTCCGTTACTTTTGCCGCCCAAGCAGTTAATAAACAGAACTACATGTGTCTTGCAGAAGAACACTGTAGCCGGAGTTACTTCTGCTAAAAACGTATTATAGGTGTACCATAGTGATTCCGGTTAAGACAAAAATACAGTTTTGAAAATGTATTTATGATGTACTCATTATATAAAATATAAAAAAACGTTACGGACTGCAGCTTTAAATATAACAAAAGTTGTTTATTCAGTGTAATTTTATACATTTTGGACTTAATTATAGTTTGTAAATCATAAATCATATGTGAGCACCAATATTCATATATATATATATATATATATATATATATATATATATATTCAGTGTTCTGGTAGCACTTTACTATTCTTATACATCAGTTAAAAATACATTAACCACTGTAATATTGTGAAAAATGATTGAAATTTAAAATAACTTAATATTTAAATATATTTTAAAATGTATTGCTGTGATGGCAAAGCTGAATTTTCAGTAGTCACATCATACAGTGTCACACGATCCAACAGAAATCATTCTAATATACAGAGTGCAGTCCTAAATGAAAAAAAAAAGTACAACATCTTCATTCTGTTCAAAAGTTTACACCCCGGCTCTTAATGCATTGTTTTTCCTTCTGAAGCATCAGTGAGCATTTGAACCTTCTGTAACAGTTGCATATGAGTTCCTCAGTCTTAAGTGTGAATAGATGAATCTCAAAATCATTGAGAGAAATCAAAAAAGAAAAGAATTTGAGGCACCTGAAGGATTTTTCTGAAAACAGCAGGCAGTTTAACTGTTCAGGACAAACAAGGGACTTATAAACAACTATTTTAAGAAACTAAGAACTGTTTTTAAAAATTATGCAAAAGTGGATAAAAAAAGTGGATTAAAATTTGGCCAAAGAAAAAAACAACACCACCATAATAGTTCTTCATAGAAGTAAAATACATGCTATTCTAATGTATTTATGTGTGACTATAACGTATGACTCTATGATCTTTTATTTTCACAGTGTGTAACACACAGTCTAATATGCTAATTTGGTACTCAAGAATTAAGCAATAATATTTTGTGGAAACTGATCCATTGTTTTCAGGATTCTTTGATTAATAGAAAGTTCAAAAATATGCAGCCAGTAAGCTTGCTGCTTTACATTTAAATGGCTGGTTAGCATACACTAGAGAAATTTGCAGCACGCTTTCAGCCTCTAAAACCCTCCACCTCCCCAGCTCCATCTGTAAAGTCCTGCTGTAGGTTATTATATATGCTATTTGTGCAGCAGCAGTATGTCTCAAATACTCACAACACCGTACTGGCCTATGTATTGGCAGTACTTGCTTTGCAGCAGCAATAATCTACAAAAGCAGCAATAATCAACAGCAGGAGCGTAGCAGATCTATTCCGCCAAGACCAAATACATTAACATTGTCATATCTATTACCATGCTAAACTCTTCAGAGAGTTGTCTTGATAGAACAGCATTTATTTGAAATGCAATTGTTTGTAACAATATAAAAATCTTCGATCTATTTAATGCATCTTTGACTTCATATATTTTCCTTCATACATTTTTTTAAGTGAGACTTACTTTTGATTAAAACTAATATCTTACTGATTGCTCCAGATCTTACTTGGCTATCCCAGCATCCTCCTGGGTGGATGACTATATTGACTGGCTGAACCCTGGATCCAAATGTTGTCGTATCTATACGGCTGGCCCAAACAAAGGTGAATTTTGTCCTGCCAGTGAGAGTAAGTGTGTCTATATAATTTAGCAATTAACATATAAAGTTTTGTATATGTGTCAGTGCAACATACATAGAGAACTAAATGTGACATTTCTTCGACAGCGGGTCTATTCAAGTGTAACAAGAAGTGTATGACTGCACCTGAAAGTGGGGTTCTGCGACCTAGCGTTGAAGATTTTAACAGATTCCTGCCAGACTTTCTTGGCAACAGACCTGACCTACAGTGTCCGAAAGGGTACGAAAAGCAACTAAACCAGACACATAAAAGACTGAATTAATGTTTGGATTAAAACATATTCATGATTACGGTCAACAAAATGTATGCAGTTACTAAAATGTTTTGTTTTATTTCCAGTGGTTTGGGAGCTTATGATAAAGCTGTGGTTATAGACAACAACACTGGGGAAATAATAGGTGAGATACATAAATGACTTTGCATTCTCCTTTTATAGCACTGGTTCTCAACTCTTCTACAGAATTGCTGAGTCATTTCTCATTGGTTTCCATTATAAATTTAAGAATAGCAGTTTCCCGCTACTCGCTTAAATGCTAATTGTCTTCTAGGCTTTGAGGTCTACAAACAGCTCAAATAAAACACATTTAAGTGTTTGATTTATTATGGAATTTCTCTGCTTTTCAGCATCTCGGTTCATGGCCTACCACACTCCTTTGGTCAACTCGCAGGAATTCACAGGAGCGCTGGAGAAAGCCAGAGAACTGGCAGATAGTATCACACTGAGCATGAGGAACCTCTCAGGCACCTCTCCAGATTTTGAGGTCTTCCCTTACACGTAGGTTTCCACAATTAATCATCCCTTATCTTTCTAGAATTATCATCTTCACCCTTGCTGCTTCTTCCTCAGGATTAGATAACAAGCGATAATCAGTTCATGTAATACTACTGAATGATAACACGTCCTTGAGCTACTTTATAACATTACAAAACAGCATCAAGGACCCTAGAGTTAAATCATATTTTTCATTTAACTACAGGACTACAGCATGGAATTTATTGTGTGTAGCAGGGATGTCACGCAGCTTTTTTAAAGGTGGCACCAGTGAAAATTTGAAATGAATGAGCACTTCGTAGTGCAATAATATTTAAAAAGTATGCGTGTATGTGTGTGTATATATATATATATATATATATATAGTTGAGGTCAAAAGTTTACTTACACCTTGCAAAAAATGGTAATTATTTGCATGTAGATACATGTTGTTGTTTTTTTATTTAGTACTAACCTGAATAAGATATTTCACATAAAAGACGCTTACATATAGTCCACAAGAGAAAATAATAGTTACATTTATTAAAATGACCCTGTTACATATGCTTGATTCTTAATACTTACCTGAATGATCCACAGCTGTGTTTTTCTTTTTTTTTTTGTTTAGTGATAGTTGTTCATGAGCCCCCTTGTTTGTCCTGAACAGTTAAACCACCTGCTGTTCTTCAGAAAAATCTTTCAGGTCCCACGAATTCTTTGGTTTTTCATCCATTTTGTGTATTTGAATCTTTTCCAAAAATGACTGTATGATTTTGAGATCCATCTTTTCAAACTGAGGACAACAGAGGGACTTATGCAACTATTACAGAAGGTTCAAACACTCACTGATGCTTCAGAAGGAAACACAATGCATTAAGAGACGGGGGGGTGAAATCTTTTGAAATTTGAAGATTAGGGAAAATGTAAATTATTTTGTCTTCTGGGAAACATGTAAGTATCTTCTGTAGCTCTGAAGGGCATAACTAAATGAAAAAATATGATATTTAGGCAAAATAAGACAACTTTACACATCTTCATTCTGTTCAATTTGTGGGACCTCAAGGATTTTTCTGAAGAATAGTGGGCAGTTCAGCTGTTCAGGACAAACAAACTCATGAACAACTATTATAAGAAGAACTGTTTTTAAAATTTTGCAAAAGTGTATAAAAGTGGATTAAATTTTGGCCAAAGGAAAAAAAAATAACACCATAACAGTTCTTTGAGCAAGTATAATACATGCTATTCTAACATATTAATGTATGACTCTAACATATGACTCTTTTATTTCCCAGTGTGACGTATGTGTATTACGAACAGTACCTGACCATCGTGAATGAGGGTTTGTTCAACATCGGCATGTGTTTGCTCCCCACATTCGTTGTGTGTTGTATCCTGCTCGGTATGGACTTGAGATCAGGCTTTCTGAACCTGCTCACCATAGTGATGATCACTGTGGATACAGTTGGTGTCATGACATTGTGGGACATCGACTTCAACGCTGTGTCGCTTATCAACCTTGTGACGGTGAGTGGTTTGGAGAAACACTGTATGTCCTGCATGTTTGCAGTTCATCTGACGGTAGTCAGGACCGATCTGTAACATTCGTATAACATCTCACTGTTGGTTTGTTTTTCAGGCTGTTGGCATATCAGTGGAGTTTGTGTCTCATTTAACACGCTCATTTGCTCTCAGTATTGGCCTCACAAAGGTGGAGAGGGCAAAAGAAGCAACAGCTAACATGGGTAGTGCGGTGAGTACCATAACCACAAAGATGTTGAGATATTCTCAGTAAAGCATTGGTTTGTATGTCCAGTTGTTGTGTTGTTTCATAAGCGTGTATGTTCTGATTTTCAGGTGTTTGCTGGAGTTGCAATGACCAACCTACCTGGAATAGTGGTGTTGGCGTTTGCTAAAGCACAGCTCATCCAGATCTTCTTCTTCAGACTCAATCTGGTCATCACTCTGCTCGGCCTGGCCCATGGCCTCATATTTCTGCCCGTGCTGCTCAGTTTCTTTGGTATGTTTTTAGAACCATATGTTCAACTCATTCAACTTCTTTTATATTTGTTATATTTTACTGGAAATGAATTTTTAATAGTTTGTTTTAGTTAAAGAATTAGTTCACGCCAAAATTAAAATTTCCTGATAATTTACTGACCCCCATGTCATTGAAGATATTCATGTTTTTCTTTCTTCAGTCAAAAAGAAATTAAAGTTTATGAGGAAAACATTCCAGGATTTTTTTCCATATAGTGGACTTTAATGGGAGCCAATGAAGGTCCAAACTGCAGTTTCAGTGCAGCTTCAAAGGGCTCTACATGATCCCAGCCCAGGAATAAGGGTCTTATGTAGCAAAACGACTGGTTAGTTTGGGGGAAAAAGTATATACTTTTTAACCACAAATGCTAGTCTTGCAGTAACTAGACTTCATGCATTACGTAATCACATTGGAAAGGTCATGTTTGATGTAGGTGGAAGAACCGACCCAGTGTTAAAGATGCGGATCGCAGAGCTAGTGCAAGACAAGAATTCGTGGTTAAAATGTATTTTTCTGGTTGACTAGTTGTTGTTCATTTTAAGTATTAGTCGACTATTAGTTGCACATTCATTAATAAACCATATAAATCATAATAATGAGCCTTTAATTGCTTACATAGCCTAATAAGGGTGCAAGCATACGTATAAAGCTTGCCACAGCACACTGACAGAGGTAACAATTATGCATGTGTCAGGGAAAAACAGTAAGGAGGCTGCATTAACATTTTAATAATTTATTGTTAAACCAGTGCTTTCTTTGTTTTCGGCTTAAGAAATTAAGTCAGCGACACTGACTCATCATCTACGCAGTAGTGATGCACCTGTAAGCATGTTTCATACGGATTACATAATCTGAGAATATTTGTTTATTTGGTTCATTGAAAAGAAGACATCTCACTCTTTATAGATATATTTTTCATGTCTGTAAAGCAAGGGAGTTTTGAAGTTTTGTACTCAAGTTCACAGAGACTGAGACGGCAAAAATCGCATCCTGTTTGCTTTCACTATTTTACAAAAGTGCAATGTTTCGTTGTTATTGTGAGTTCACACAAATAAACGTAGAGTCTTTACAGATTTGAAAGATGCATTACTTTTATCTGTATGACCAAAAATTATGGAATATTTTAAGAGCTAGTGACAGCACCGGCGCCTTCATCTGTCATACAATGAGCACGCTACTATTCAGCTTCCACACTTCGCACAGACACTTGAACAGTGCACATTTTTTTAGGTTAACATTAGTTTGAACGGCCATGTAAAGTTGCTACTACATACATCTTTCAGATGATAATACATATTGAATGATTGATAGGTGAGCATTTGGATGTCCTGCCTGATTTACTAAATTACCACATAGACCAACCATTAACGATCAGTCCGTCACGGACTGCATGACTTCACCACCTACTGAGGAAATCTTTTTCTGAGACTAAGTGGCTAATAAAATGTTGGTCGACCAAGCCTTTTCTCGTTGACTAATGGTTAGTCAACTATTAAGGGGTAGCCCTATTAAAAAGTATATATGTTTTTATTTTTTAGAAAATGACAGATCGTTTCGCTAGATAAGACCTGAATTTAATTATTTGCGCAACAGATTAACAGAGTCAATGAAACAATAGAGATTAATTCACGAAAGGCGATGTGAATGACGCGAAATGAGCAATGCGTTTGCCACGAATGCACAATATTCGCCTCAATTACATCTTCAGCACAAGCCAGTCAGCAAGGAGCTTGTATCGGTTGTATCAGAAAATAAAAAGAAAGCATTATTGTAGCCCGAATTTATGATATTGCATAGAAAACAGTTTAAATCAGTTGTAGTGGTAGTTGTATTTTTTTTTAGCATGGCTACAATGTATATACAGTAGTAAAATTCTACACACACATTAATGCAGGATTAATACTCATCCGTGTCTGGATGGTGCTGTGAAGACATGTTGGCGTTTAGCTTTTCAGCGTATTTGAGAATTCCAGAAGAAGTACGAAGCAGTGATCATAGTTATCTCTACCATGGTTGACCACGCAACTGTTGTAAAAAAACATCCCGTGAGTAATTTAGATCAGTGGTTTTAACCCCAGTCCTCGGGGCCCACTGTTCTGCACATTTTTTATGTTTCTGTATCTGACACATTCAGTTCAGTTCATGGATCTTTCTCGTAACAAGCTGATAATCTGAATCAGGTGCGTTAAATGAGGAAGACAAAATGTGCAGAGCATTGGGCCCCGAGGACTGGAGTTAAGAACCACTGATCTAGAGCGAGTGACACAATGCGCATATTCGCTTCGAGTTTGGTGTGAACACAGCACTGACTCCCATTGCAGTCCACTTTATGGAGAAAAATCCTGGAATGTTTTCCTCAAAAACTTTAATTTCTTTTTGACTGAAGAAAGAAAGACATGAACATCTTGGATGACACGGGGGTGAGAAAATCATCAGGAAATTTCCATTCAGACTATGTGACAAGAACTAGCATTCCAAATGAAATCTGGAGTATCATAACAAGGTTTGATTAAGCAAAATCATCTGTCTGTGTTGCTCAGGTCCTGGTGTGAACAATGCAGTTCTGCTGCAGATTCAAGAGAAGAAAGCCAGTAAGACAGAACTCGACAACCAAGCTGCATATGACAACATTACTTTTGAAGACCATGAAAAATATATCACACGTTTGTAAAGGCTGAAATTAACTGCATTTCCTTCACCCTTTAAGTTGTGCGAATTGAGTGGCAACACGGCAATTTCTGTGCCCAACACCCAAGAATCCATCAAAATTGAAACTGACACTTTGAGAGCCTCTTACAAACTGCTCATCCTCTTCCTTCCAGTTCATTTACCTCTCCCAACACACTGAATTTGTTGTATTAAAGATACCTCCGAATTGTAGATCACCTGCTATTACATACACTACAGGAAAAAAGCAACCAATTGCAGGCTCAAAAACGTTATGAACAATCTCATCTTGCGATGCCAGCTCTACACCTCTTTATATGGACTCAATAGCATTGCGTTATGCTATAAAACAATCTGTCGCCTTCTGAAGATGTTCATGAGAGATACTCAGCATGCCAAAGCTTCGCCATCATCTTTACCAGTGATTATCTTGCCCAGGTCATGCCTGAAACAGTGGTAACAGAACTCAGTTTCACTCTTTTAGAAATAAGGAAATTAGTACAATAGTTTGTAATTATTTTACTTTTTTATTGTGTAATATTTGTTGAATGTTATATTTAATTTTGTGGTTTAGGTTTCATACTGTTATTTTTGCATGTAAGTAACTGTCTCGTTGAGGACAGAAACACTCCATAACACTCCAGTATAGAGAGCACCTGCTCTTGTCTTATAAGCATTACTGTAATAATATTAAATGCACTGTATGTATTTGTACATTCTGTATAAACTCGTTAAATGTTCAATATTATTATCTCAAAAGTTCAGTATCTCAACTTTGCATTCAAAGTTTACAGTTTACTGTTAAAGTAACCATAAAGCACTTTGACAGCCCTTAATTGGTTGTATGATTGTAGGCAAACTAATTTCAGAGGTAATAAATGAACTTTTTTTTGTATATTTTTTCAGACTATTTTTACAAAGTAAATATTACAAAATTTGAAAACACTGTCGAAATAAACTATACTGAACTGCAATATTGCCTTCTCATATGAATATTGCATTATCTAGCAAGTATTTGAATATTTAAGCCTGTCACTAAAACAGCTTTTACAAGATCACAAAATTATCTTCCAGTAAATCAAATCAAAGTTCACTTTTATTGGCACATATCACTCTACATTAAACATTTGTGCAATGAAAAACAAGTTTCACACAGTCTAACTTAAAAAGAATAACACATTCTAATCCAAAATGAAGGAAAATCAAATCTTGACAATGAGACCCTGAAACTAATGACGCATAGGAAAAATAAAATACGTAACAGTATATTAATTGTGCAAAGCACCTGCAATAAAATGTGCAATTCTTACGTTCACACAAGCATGCACGTACCCAAAGACTTTAACCCAGAAACCTGCTGCTTTCTACCAATACTGCTGCATAAAGGAAATCGCTCTTACTCAAACACACACACACACACACATGCACTCACTCACTGGTGCAGAGTTCACTATGGTCAAAGGGGATGTTTGGAGAAAAACAAGGGCCTTATCTTTTAAAATGTATTGTATCTTTCATGTTTTAATTAGCATAGCTATCAGCAATAATACAATCGTCTCAAACGCACAAGTCTATAAAGATAAATCTGTAAAGACTGAATATACTGTATATCTTGGCTGATTTCCATGTTCCATCATGTAAAAAAAAAAACATTGAGCCGTCTGCCATCTAGTGGACATTTTCTGTGCTGTGACACACTGTGTGAAGTAAATATTCATACCTCAAAAGCACATTTGAGCTTGCTAATTCCTTTATATACACACACACAAATCATTCAGTTTAATGACTAAGTTTCACATTTTAAGGACCATTTTCTTAAATGTAACTCCCTCGGTCTAACTGAATAACGTACTGATCTGTCAAGCGGACCAGTCCAGAACCTGATGGGTGACTTATGAAACACAGCAGATACTGATCTGTTGATGATTTTGTATAACACAAGCATCTAGTTCCCTCATGCATGAAATATTGTCTCAAACAGTGTGCGTTAAGATGTGAACAGAGTTCATGAGGGTGCTTATACACAGCAGGAGAAGGCCTCAGAATCTCTGGCAGACGTCCCGTCCACAGGTCAGCATGTAAGAGATCTCTGTTCACGAGCCTTCAGGCTCACCCGCTTTTTCCTCCTAATAGAGACAGTGAAACAAAACAAAGAAATATGGTATTTAAACACTATGGTAGATTCTTTTCTACCATAGAATTTTTGTTTACTTGTTTACAGTTTTGTTTGTGTAAGGAGTAAGGATAGCAAAATAAAGTAAACTGTGACATATTACCCAAAAATACTTCATACAGTGGACTACCAGTAAAACTGATAACAATTTGGGACCAAAAATTATTTAGACCAGTGGTTCCCAAACTTTTTCTGCTGGGCCCCCCCTTTTGCAGAATACAAAAATTCAAGCCCCACCCCCGCATTTACACATAAACATAAACACAACTTCAGAAGGATTTATTTAAAACGTAATAATTCAAATTCAGTGTGTGACAACTTACTGAAAAAAACTAAACAAGGAACTAGTCACTTTTGGAGTAGAAACATTAAAAGTAAAGCATGCAGCTTTACTATGCACTATTTTTTGTACTATGTAACAGCATTCATTGTTTTTTTTAAACAGATTTTCTCATATTTTCTTCTCTTTGCTGTAGTTGCGATCTTTGAAGTAGATTCATCATCTACTTTACGTTTACCTGGCACTTTTTGACACAATTGTCTTTTCAAAAACTTGTCCATGATTAGATCAGAACTACTGTGCGTCATTCATTCATAATTTTACTCGGCTAATGGCAATTCTCATTTCTGATTCTCATTTCAATTGCCCCATCTAGTGGTCTGTTATTTTACAACAAATCGGACAGCCGCAGCGGGTACTGCGAGTCGTCTTGAGGTAATAAAATATGATGAAGATCATATTTTGTGTTAAATTATTTACATATGTGGCAAGTAGCTGTATAATAAGCAAGATAATTTTACATTGGGGTCTTGTATCACCCTGAAAATGTTTCTTTTTACATAAAAATCTAGGGATGTACCGAAATGAAAATTCTTGGCTGAAACTGAAACTGCTTTGTAATAATTATTATTTTATTAATTAATATAGTCATTTTGTAAGACTTTTTAATTTAACTTAATACTATGAATGCTACTGAAGACAATAAATTAACCACGTTTATTGAAAGTAGAAATATATAGACAGAAAATATATGAATATTAAATCTCAATATATTATTTTTATTCAGTTCAATGAAACAGAATCAGATATAACTTTTTTTAAATAATTATCAAAATAATGTATAGTCCTACAAAGCTATTATTATCGGAGCATGTGAGCAGAACATACCGTCAGGAGAGGGTAGCGTCATTTTACCAGCGTTGTCCAGTACAGCAGTACTACAGCATGTTACAGCACAGTATGCGACGCTATTGCAAACAGGAACAAGTATACATTGACATTTTCTGTCGGCCCGTTATTTGAGCGGTCTTTGTATTTCCGATAAGCATAAGCGGTACACGAGTGGAGATTTTCGGCCGTTTATCTCTTTCGAATTTCTATAAAAATCGGCTGTACACTAGCCGCGCCCCCCAGTTTGGGAACCACTGATTTAGACACTTTGACTTGACCATGTGTGTACATGTTTTTTCTTGCTAATGCGATCTTTTTAAAAATTAAGCATTGCTTGGTAACTGGTTGACCTAAATTGGTATTATCTAACTGTGTACTTAAATGTAACAGCTGACAGCTATTCAACACAATTTGTGAGAGAGTTTAACAGAAGGATGTTGAAGGTGTCTGAATAAATTTTGGTTTGAATAATATATACACACAAATGTGTGTGTGTGTGTGTGTGTGTGTGTACTTGTTTTTGCTACATTGTGGGGATCAAATGTCCCCACAAGGATAATAAAACCTGAATTTTTTGACATTGTGGGGACCGGCTTGTGGTCCCCATGGGTACAAAAGCTTATAAATCATACAGAATGAGGTTTTTTGAGAAAGTAAAAATGCAGAAAGTTTTCTGTAAGGGTTAGGTTTAGGGGTAGGGTTAGGGTAAGGGGATAGAAAATACAGTGTGGACAGTACACAAACCATTGCGCCTATGGAGAGTCCCCACAAAGATAATAAACCAGACATGTGTGTGTGTGTGTGTGTGTGTGTGGTGTGGTATGTATGTATGTATGGGATTATATATATATATATATATATATATATATATATATATATATATATATATATATATATATACACACACACACACACATGTTGGGTTTACATGTTTTATGGGGACATTCCATAGGCGTAATGGTTTTTATACTGTACAAACCGTATTTTCTATCGCCCTACACCTACCCTACACCTAAACCTAGCCCTCACAGGAGACTGTGCACACTTTTACTTTCTCAAAAAAACTCATTCTGCATGATTTATAAGCTTGTTTCCACATGGGGACCTCACAAATGTCCCCACAAGGTCAAAATTTACTGGTATTACTATCCTTGTGGGGACATTTGGTCCCCATAACGTGATGAATACCAGGTGCACGCACACACACACGCACACACACACACACACACACACACACATACAAAGCAACAGCAAAAAGCACACATGCAAAACAAGAAAAGCAAAGGAAAACACAAAAACATAGCACACAGCAAAACAACACACAAAAACAAAGTAAAAACAAAATAAAAACGTTAAACAAAGTAAAAATCAAAATAAAAACGTTAAACAAAGTAAAAATCAAAACAAAAACAAAACAAAAAACAAGACCAAAAAGCATACAACAAAAAAGTACACAGCAAAAAACAAAAACAAAGTAACAAAAAAAACAAAAACAAAGTAAAACAAAAAATGCAAAACAAAGTAAAACACAAAACAAAAAGTATACAGCAAAACAAAACACAAAAACAAAGTAAAAACAAAAATAAAAACGCTAAACAAAGTAAAAATCAAAACAAAAAAAAACACAAAAAACAAGACCAAAAAGCATACAGCAAAAAAGTACACAGCAAAAAACAAAAACAAAATAACAAAAAAATGCAAAACAAAGTAAAACACAAAACAAAAAGCACACAGCAAAACAAAACACAAAAACAAAGCGAAACAAAATAAAAAGCACAAAGCAAAACAAAGAGAACACAGCAAAACAAAACAGAGTAAAACAAAAATAAAGCTCCTTTATTTAAGTAAAAAACAAAACAAAAAACACGAACAAAAAGCACACAGCAAAAAAAAAAAAGCAAAAAAACAAAAAGCGCACAACAAAAACAAAGTAAAACAAAATAAAAAAGAAATGCAAAACAAAGTAAAACAAATCTAAAAGCACACAGCAAAACAAAAATAAAAAATACAAATGCAAAAAATAAAAATAAAAAAGCAAAACAAACACAAAGCAAAACAAATATTTAAAAAAAAAGCAAAAAGCACAAAGCAAAACAAAAAAGCACAAAACAAAGAGAACAGTAAAACAAACAAAAAGATGAAGCAAAACAAAAAATAAAACTATGTAAAAATCAAAGCAAAACAAAAAACACACAGCGAAACAACACAAAAACTGCAATAAGACAAAAAAGTACAAAAAAAGCGCAAAACAAAGTAAAAAGCACAAACCAAAACAAAACAAAAAGCACGTAGCAAAACAAAAACAAAAATTAAAAACTAAAAACACAAAACAAAATAAAAAGCACAAAGCAAAACAAAAACAAAACACACAGCAGAACAAAACGCAACAAAACAACACCGCACTCGCACCTTGTGAAAGTTTCATTTACTTCATACCTTTTCGGCTGCGTAACCATGCATTTCCAAAGAACAGCATAAAGGGCTAACAAAAAGCCTATAAACACTGTTGCAGCGATTGCACCTGCAAACACACAAACATACAACTGTTACGCTGCTGTCTGCAGCCTAAAAATATATATATATATATATATATATATATATTTGTCCACAGAGGCACGTAATCTGTATCCTCCACCCAGAGATGAGATCAGTGTGACAGTGTGACAGGCTGCAGTTTCCTTGTCTGCATTTCAAAAATTAGTGGTAGTTCCAGTGAAAAATTCAACTTGGACACTCTGCTACTGTTAGTAAACACCTCCTACTTATAAATCACCACAACTGCTTTATGTACCAATCTTACGCATGTGAAAGGTCAAAGGTCCCACTAAATGGGAAAGAACAGTCAGTTTGCTATTCATTAGAGTTCTTCATTAAGGAGACTGACCCTGAATTTTCAAGGCATATATAGGCATAAACAGCGTGTGCTTAAAGAGATATATGGTGAAATGAGGAAATGGGGGGGAAGGTGGAAAATTCCAGTGATGACTTGGAAACCTGTTTGAGCCTGTGAGCAGAGAGGCTGAAACAAGAAGGGGGAAAACACACACACAAAAAAAACTGTTCTCAAATTCATGTTCTCTTACACACTGTGGTCAGGAAAAATTATGCAATACTATTATATATATTCTCCTTTATATACATACAATGGCGTTTTAGTGCCACATTGGAAAAACTAAGATTGGAACTAAGATTTGGAGATTAAAGTCATTATATTTCGAGAATAAAGCCGAAGATATAAGAATAAAGTTAAAATGTTTTGAAGTCAAAATTTCGAGAATTTATTTGTAGCAATTACAAGATTAAAGTTATAATAATATATAATAATATATAATAATTATTTTGTTAGTATATTCCAGCCTATTGCGGGAGATATTCCAAAGTATTATATTAAATATTATGTCCAATCATTTACTGTATTATACCATGAATAAAACAGCTTGTGAATAGTCATTTAATGTTATATACCTCAGAAAAGGCAACATTATCAGTAACAGTTGGAGTCCACTTTATTAAGCTGGAGTCCACTTCAACCTTTAGAATGTTTTATTGTTGTTTTTAAATAAATACATGTGAGGAATGAAAGGTTGAACGCCACAGACGTTTTTGCAGAGTAAGTGGTGTAATTTTCACGAAGAAAACTGTATAGTTTAATGAATTGATTCACATGAATACAGGGATCTGTTCCACCACATTAAAGAGCTTGAAAAACATTATTGTTAGACACATAGTATGCATAATTTGCTATAAAACGGATTTTGAAAGCTAAGACTCTGTTTTGTATTAAATGTACCAAAAGCACAAAGGTTATTGCTATTATTATCACACTACAAATAGCGAATGCAATCAAAGACATGAAATATTATTTGCAAACATACTGTCCCTGCGAGTATAACACATGATTTCAGCTAATAATCCTACATATACTCAAATGAATTCCGGTGGCCTGGCAACTGCTCCCGGTGCTCCCAGTCTGGGCCATTTGCATGCACAATACAGGCTATACTCTTAAAATATAACTTTAAATTCTATTATTTAATTCTCGTAATTTCAACATCATTCTCAAAATATTTCGACATTATTCTAAATTATTCTTGTGTATTCTAAACTTTTTTTTTAACATGGCACTAAATTGTCATATTTACATAAACATTAGGTATAAAGTAAAAAATTGTGATATTTCTCTTTGTTTGCAGCTAGTTAGTTTAGTATTTTTTTGTAATGCAATGAAATTTAGACATTTAAGTCTCACTTTGTGTGGCCAATAAATGACACATTTAGCAAACAAATGAGGATGTATCCATATTAAATGAATTTAGCCTCTGACGCTCTGCCCTTGTCCAGAAATCCCAAGTATTTAATAACAATTCAACAGTATCCTTTCCCACATGACCACACACTCTTGAATACTCCTCAGTACAACCAGATTTCTCTAGAAATGCTGTGTATACAGTGGTTTTTGAGAATTCATTGAGCTTGATATTTTTACACAAAATAACCCCTCGTCTTTTCTTCCCAGCAAAAGCTGTAAAATCAAATGATTAAAGGAGAAGTCCACTTCCAGAACAAAAATTTACATATAATGTACTCACCCCCTTGTCATTCAAGATGTTCATGTCTTTCTTTCGTAAAGAAAATTATGTAAATTTTCTGAGGGAGAACATGAGATGGGAGTTTTTCAACATACCGTAACTGTCATGAACCGAAAAAAAAAAAAAATAGAGTTCAGGCAGAGTAAGACAAGACGAGCGTTTGACATTAAAATGTATATAAATTGTATTATTTTTATGAAAATAACCGACTGTTTCTCTAGATAAGACCCTTCTTCCTCTGCTGGGATTCTTTACAACTGCATTTGGGATCGTTTGAAGCCGCATTTAAACTGCATTTTGGAGTTTGGAACTCGGGGCACAATATAAGTCCACTATATGAAGAAAAATGCTAAAATGTTTTCCTTAAAAAACATAATTTCTTTACAACTAAGGAAAGAAAAGACAAGGGGGTGAGTACATTATCTGTAAATCTTTGTTCTGGAAGTGGACTTCTCCTTTAACTTCACAAGACAAACATCATCCACAGGAGACGTAGCACTAAGTGTGGAGAGGTAACAGATAAATCATCTTTCGTTAGGTTTTATTCTGACAGGACTTTGGAGGCATATGTCACGTTAGAATCACAAATAAAACAGTTTTAATTTATATAAACCTCTCAGTCAGCAAACGAGAGTTTGGGTGGACTGATACATGTCTGACTGATAAGTAAGACATTAAAAAAATTATGAATGTTCTTAAATTTTTAAATAAGTAGATAACAAACAAGGTAATATAGGACTGATAAGAGTTGGACTATAGTAATAAAAGAGGAAGGGCTGGTCGGATCACTGACAGGTGAAGTATTCATGCTGTCAGCAAACATATCTTTTTGTTGTAATGTCATGGTTCATCTCAGAGCTGTCTAGTTTGCTTTAAATAGTCCATGTGACATCAGTGGTTCAACCTTAATTTTTTTTAAGCTACAAGAATATTTTTTGTGAAAACAATTTGTGTTCCGAAGATGCATGAGGGTCTTATGGATTTGGAACAACATGAGGGTAAGTAATTAATGACAGGATTTTTTTAATTTTTGGGGTGAACTAACCCTTTAATGATTTTTGCCTAAGTAGAAAATAAAGTTAGAAATGTGCATTATTATAAATGTTGAAAATAGCTTAATATTGTTGTAGAAACTGTGAGAGTTTTTTTTCAGGATTCTGATTAAAATGTTCAAAAGAACAGCATTTATTTGAAAGAGAAATCTTTTATAATGGAAATCAGCATTTTTTTTTTTTTTTGTAACATTATAAATGTCTTTACTGTCACTTTCCATCGATTTAAAGTGCCTTTGCTAAATAAAAATATTTTTAAAAATAATATATATATTTTCTTTTTAAACCTTAAAACTTTTGAATGGTAGTGTAGCTTAAAAAAAGGGAATGGTCACTTTTGCGAACCTCAAAAATGAGAGCGTGAGATTGTACCTGGTATGATTCCACTCTCTCTCTTCATGGGGGTCTCAGCAAGAGGGGGTGGACTGGCAGTAACTGAGCCTTTAGAGACAATAAAGAAGATGTTAAAGCACGCATGTGCAAACTACCGTTAGCATGATGTAATTAAGGCTGTGTGATGTACTACCATTTTTATCAGAGCTGAAAGGAAGCCACGAAGACACTGGGGAAACTATCTAAAGAGAGAAAACAACAGGCTATTCAGTGAGAAAATAATGGGTGGGACTTGATTATTATCTTTGAAGAACTGTATTGTAGACATTATATACCCATCCCCATATTTATCCACCTTTATTTTTAAATGTGTTAAGACTTCCGGTTCTTAAGCCGCCATAGCGTGCAGTAAATGGTAAAACTGTTTGCACTACAAACCAGTGATTACATAATTAAAATAATAAGAAAATACATTAAAATAACATGGTAAACACACACCAGTTTGCAATATCAAGCAGCAAAACAAGCTGTTTCATACAGCTAAAAATAGCTGGAAGACGATGAGACCGGAAGCCAAACACATTCATTTTACTAATGGCCGTGCCGTACTCTTATAGGAAATATAAGGTGGATATTTCTCACCCGTTTTATTGATTCTGTCACAGAAAATATCTAGTTATGACGATAAAGTGAGTGGTATTTGGCTAGTCATGTGTTTCCAACATGTGGCTTCCATGAGGGGAGACCTGTCCTTTGTACAATTAAGCAGCTTTTTCTACAGCTAGAGTATTCAAATATAAGTGTACATCGATTTAACATATCTGTCAAAAGTAGTATTAAAACTGTGGAAATTTGACTTGAACCTCTACAGAACCTATTCTATCAAAGCACTGAAGTGTGACAGAGAGAGAGGGGAGCATGTCCCAGCACAGTTGTTTAACAAAGATAAGAAACTATGTCATGACTGAAAGTTTCCAAAACATGCTGGAAGACAGGAAATGAGAGACAGAGAAAGAGAGGGAGCAAGAGAGATTTACTGCTTCCCAACAAGTCTTGCTTCTCAAACATTTGATCTGTGCTGTAAATACATTCCTAAGTATTTCAAGATGTAATGCTTTCTTTACTGAACAACTGTTACTAATAAAAAAAAAACACACAAAGTGTTATACTGATACACTAACCTGATTTCTACATTTGCATTAAACTGCATATTACTCCTCCTAAAATGCCCTGTCTTTAAAGAGCCTGTAAACAGGTGGAGCATTTAGCACTTCTTACAAATGCAGTGCAGAGGAGTTTATTGTTTCTTGTGTTTGCTTGTACCTGGGTGAGATTGTGGTCCTGTGGTTCTTCATGAACTGAGCTGTTGTTGTTTCTCACCTCCGTCCACATGTTTCAGCGCGTGTTTGTGTTTCCTCCAGTAATCATCACGAACCCTGTGCAAAACGAGCGAAATAGCGAATGAGACTCAAACAAAACAATGTAAAATCCCCCTTAGCTTGCTTTCAAAATGGGCGGGGTAAGTATAGTTAGTGGGCGGGGCAACTATCCGGCTGTAGTTAAGTTTGTATAATCAGAACCATTCAATCAGAGTAGCATTTTTTCCCCAACTGTAGAAAAAGTTGTTCCCAATCTGTCTTGACAAGCATGAATTATAAATTAATTAATTATAAATTAATAATATTAAGTAAGAAGTCATGGCGTTTGAAGGATCGTTATTTTATTTATTTATTTACTTATTTATTTATGTTAGATATTTTGTTGAAATATTTATTATATTTAATAAATATAAATATTTAATATTTATTTATTATGAAATATCTATTTAGATTTTACTCTATTCCTCACATATAAAGCTGTCTTATGATTTTAGAAGACTGGAATTGGAATATATGGCACATAGATTGCTTTTCCTGTTTTTACCTTTTCTTTTTCTTTTTCTTTTTCTTTTTTTTTTACCTTTAATGGGAGGGGGTTGACAAACATGGTCGCTATGAGGATGGGAGAATGGAAGAAATTGTAGAAAACTGCGTGAAGATTGTTCAAAAAAGTTTTCGTTTGTATTCCAACGACATGAGGGTGAGTAAATAATGACAGACTTTTTTATTTTTTTGTGTGTGGAATATATTCCTTCAGCACATCAAACACAATGGGCTTAGCTTGAAACAGTAAATTCCTATTGGTACAACACATTACTGTGTTACACTGCCATCTAGTTGCAGAAACCTTGTTTTACATATAGTAACTTGCTCTTTAATAACACCACTTATTAATATTATTATTATTAAATACTGTTGTTATTTACAAAATATTAATGTATTTAAATTATTTTATACTAAATTGCAAAGCCAGTAAAACAACCGTTATTTATGTACAGAGTGGAATGTGGAATAATTAAATAATTATTTATTCAACGTACTATATTAATAAATGTTCATTATTAAAAATATTAATAAATGTTAATTTCCAACCTATTTTGGGTTCATTTTAAGCAAGAAATACAGTAATTTAAGCAATAGTTGGTTAAATAAAACTACCCAGAAGGTTGGGTTAAACATTTAATCAGTGTTGTCAAGTCCGCGATTTTGCAGCCTGGAGATCTCCGAATGGGGGCGGGAGCTCCAAAACGGGGTGGGCGCGGTTAAAGCTACAGCTCTAGCTACTGGGCATGCGCACATCAATCTAACATTATTTTTGTCACACTGTACAACAATAATACTGTTTTTGTTTTATAGTAAGGGCTAAGTTTAGGGTTGGGGACACGCATGCGCAATTTCCCCCCTCAATCCACTTCAGCGGAAACTCCACCCCACAGCTGACTTTAAAGATTTTATTAGTTGTGTCAATCGCAGTGCTGATTTCCCACACTATGCTACACAAATGCTAACCCTTAAACCTACCCCACACCTTGCCTTAACCTAACCAGTGAAATTGACTGCACTTTTTGCAAATTAGCGTAGCAGATAAACCGTTAATAGGATTATGCGACATGAGATCGTCGGGCTGTTCTGTAACTCCCCAACCGGACCTCACCGGAAAATTTTACCTTTTTAGTTACACCCAGCATCACTACCCCCTCCTACCCTGCGAATTTCAAGCCCCGGTACGCCCCCGTTGCTTAAAACATAGCGATAGAGTAAAACCTTTCCCCTGAGCTCCCGATCCCACCCCATTTTGGAGGCCCACTTTTGAAGTTCCCGCCACATTTTGGAGATCTCTGGTCTGCTGCAGTCATATACAGGTGCATCTCAATAAACTAGAATGTCATGGAAAAGTTCATTTATTTCAGTAATTCAACTCAAATTTTAAAACTCGTGTATTAAATAAATTCAATGCACACAGACTGAAGTAGTTTAAATCTTTGGTTCTTTTAATTGTGAAGATTGATGACAATTTGAGTTGAATTACTGAAATAAATGAACTTTTCCATGACATTCTAATTTCTTGAGTTGCACCTGTATACTCAGAGAACACCTGTATACTTGTAACACTATTGGCGCGGTTTGTTTTTAATGTTTGCAGGTTGAATCGACCCAAATAACGTCATGTTTAGCCTCTGAAATGTGAATTTACCAGGGGAACCCCGACAAAAGACATGGATTGTATCCCCCGGAAACCCCTCGACATGGAATTGTGGCTAGTCTTGGGCTAGATTTGAGTAGCAATTGGACGGGTTTTGTTGTGAAAACCTGGCAACCCTGCATTTAACCCAACCACTGGGTCAAAACAAGGCAATCGCTGGGTTTGTCCATATTTCACATATTCCCTTTTTTCTTAAATGGTAGTTTGAGATCAGACATCCATTAAGCAAATGATTATGACACACTGTCTACTCTACACCATCATAAAGAGGGTGATTTATTGTTGCAAGTGACCCATTACATCAATCGACGAATCTTACAGACAGGAGGTTGAGCAGCTGTCTGTCTGGTGCAGTCACAACAACCTGGAGCTCAACACGCTCAAAACTGTAGAGATGACAGTGGACTTCACAAGAAACACCCCTGCACTCACCCTCCTCTCACCATCATGAATAGCACTGTGGCTGCAGTGGATTCATTCAAGCTCCTAGGAACTAACATCTTCCAGGATCTGAAGTGGGACATTCACATTGACTCCATTGTGAAAAAAGGCCAACAGAGGTTGTACTTCCTTCGTCAACTGAAAAAGTTCAGTCTACCACAGGCACTGATGACTCGGTTTTACTCGGCTGTTACTGAGTCAGTTCTGTGCTCTTTTATAACTGTCTGGTTTGGGGCAGCCAGTAAATCAGATATAAGAAGACTGCAACGGACTGTTAGGACAGCGGAAAGAATCATTGGTGTGCACCTGCCCAATCTTCAGGACTTGTACAACTCCAGAGTGAAGAAATGGGCAGGAAACATCATCAAAGAACCCTCTCACCCCGGACACAACCTGTTTGCACTTCTCCCCTCAGGCAGATGCTACAGATCCCTTAGCACTAGAACATCTAGGCATAAAAACTTTCCCCCATGCCATCTCCAGCTTAAACAGCTAAAACACGAATCATTACCTGTGTTCTGCAATTCATTTCTGTAATTTTTGTATTTTTTTCTGCTAATTCTGATTCTGATTTACTTCATAATCACAGTTCTCTTTTTTGATGGTCTGACATCAGAGAAAGCAGAAATGGAAGAGTGAGAAACGGCCTTTGACCACAGGCTTTCGCTCTCAGTGATGTATACACACACTTACAGCAATATTATGTAAGACCAAAATTACTGGTTCTCCCTGCTGAAGATTGCAATTTACATAGTTAAATGTAGAAACAATCTGCTTCTCAGTGTGTCTTGGGCAAAATGCATGTCAACATGAAAGCTTCTTTTTCCAGTTGTTCAGAGGGTAAATAATACATCATAAAAGTGGAAGAAGGGTTAAGCCTCTAAAAATGTCCAGAGTAATGTTAGCACAGAGTGTAAGTGTATGGGCTAGACTTGAGAAATGTTTATGAAAGGGTGGAGTTTTTAAAATGTGAAACTACTAGTTTGACCCGTGAACCTTGAACGGGGGTGAATCAATCACATTGACTGTGTTTTTAGCTGATATATGGTCACACTTTCAGAAAAAAAGGTACAAAGCTGTCACTGCGGCCATACCCTAAGGTAAAAAAAAAGCTGAAAGGTACATCTTTCAACTTTGTTTACCCATAAAAGTTACATATTATTAGTGCTTGTTAGTACCTAAAGCATACATATTATTTCATCTGTTAAAATGTATAACCCCAGTGACAGTTTTGTACCTTTTCTTCTGCCTTTCAGCTGTGCATGATAACCTTGTCAGGATATCTGAAGGAGGACTCAAATGCAGAAAGAGTGTTATCAGGTTTATTGACAGAAATTACTGACAGGACACAAGAAGTGGTGAGGAGGGGAGTGGTGAACACAATCCAAACAGTAAGTAACAACAAGGCACAGGGGCTAGCAGGCGGAGGGAAAGTGGCTGCTGAGTCCAGACCAGGGTGGCAGAAAGCTAGAGAGCAGTGAAGGCAGCGGAGCTGGAGGCCTGAAGTTAGCAACAATGTCCTGACAGGAACACAGGGCTCAACCACTCCACACACGTGCTCTCACAGCTCAGGTCTAGCTGTGTGGCAGATAAGGGAGCAGACCAGGAGCTCAGCCTGCAAGACAGGATTGGACAAGACAAGACACGAAGTTGCAAAGCGACAAAAACAATGCACTACTGAGTATTAGACAGACAAACTAGCAAATGCAGTGAAGTTGTTCAACGAACTGGCAAAATAAGAGGGAAAGGGAGACATGAGGAACATGAGGAACAGGTGAGAACAATCAGACAGACGGAGACCAAACAAGAGGTGAACAGGTGACAACACATAGACAAACGAGAACTAAACAAAGGGTCGTGGTGACAGGAAACAAGGAGGCAGGACAAGAGGAGCACATGGCAGACAACAACGAAGACAGAGCCATGTGCTCAGACACAACACAAACACAGAAAAATGAAACAAAGACAATACAGGCAAGACTGTCAGGACATTAAAGTCCAAAACTGGCCAGAAAACACAGAGGGAGGGGAGAGGCGGGTGGGAACCGAACCAGGCAGACAGTTCATGGTGGACCAGGGAGGTGCTGGTCTAGGGAGACCAAAACTAGGAGACACAGAGGGTGGGAGGGGAGGGATGGGAAATTGACTGGATGCTCCCTTAAGTGTAGGGACTGGCCTCACTGGTCTGGTCTTCCAACTGGGCTTAGTGACAGGAGCAGAATCAGGGGAACTGACAGGAAGACCCTTGGGAACAGGTTGGGTTCTGGGGTGTCCTTAAGGATAACAGGATCAGGCTTTGACATAGACTTAGAAACTTCTTCAAAGGCCGAAGCCAACACTAGGCTGGGCACTGGAGCCAGAGCCGACACTGGAGTGGACTCAGGGGCTGGAGCTGACATTGGAGCAGACTCAGGGGCCGGAGCCGACACTGTGACTGCTCTCTCAGGAGCGGGCTTGGGAATAATTTCCTCCATAGTGGGCTCATGGACTGCTCTCTCTGGAGCGGGCTCAGGAACTATCTCCTCAATAGCAGGCACTGCAATAGCTCTTTCTGGAGCGGGCTCTTGAACAGTTCTCTCTGCAGTGGGCTCTGTAACAGCTTTCTCTGGAGCGGGCTCGGGGACTGCTCTCTCTGCAGTGGGCTCAGGAACTGCTCTCTCTGGAGTGGGCTCTGCGACTGCTCTCTCTGGAGTGGGAGCGGTCTCTTGAACAGTTCTTTCTGCAGTGGGCTCTGGAACAGCTTCCTCTGGAGCGGGTTCGGGGACTGCTCTCTCTGGAGCGGGCTCGAGGACTGCTCACTCCGGAACGAACTCTGAAGACTGCTGGACTGGAGCAAACTCTGGAGGCTCCTGGATTGGAGCGAACTCTGGAGGCTCCTGGATTGGAGCGAACTCTGGAGGCTCCTGGACTGGAGCGAACTCTGGAGGCTCAGTCTCAGGTATTTCACACTTGGTGGCTATGGCAAGGGCAGCAAGAACCTCTCTTGTGGACCGGAGTAGACTGGCAAGAGTTTTAAAAAAAAAGGCCTCAGCGGCCAAGACAACTGACTGCTTGGGAATTGCCTCCATGGCTGTGACTGGGAGAGCGGGGGTGCTCGGAGATGGCCTCCGTGGCCATAACGGGCTGGATAAGAGCCTCCGGAATTACCTCCATGGCCAACATGCTAAGAGCAGGCCGCTCAGGAACAGCCTCTGGGGGCACAACAGAAACAGCAGGAGTCTCAGACATGGCCTCCTTGACCATAACGGGCTGAATGAGAGCCACTTGACTGACCTTTGTGGCCAATACAGTGAGAGTGGGCTGTTCAGGAATGTCCTCTGTGGACATTACTTGATTAACAGTAACTTCTGTTGACTTTACATGACTTGTAGGAGCATTCTTAGACTTAACATGGCTGGTGAGAATGCCATCCTTGGACGTTACTGGGAAAAAAGGCTGCTTGGAATTGGCCAGGCAAGACAGGCAAGATAATAACCTCTGCATCGGCCTCCGTGGCCATGACAGGAGTGGCAGCCTGCTCAGGAAAAGCCCTTGTGGATATGACATGACTGGCAGGAACACAATCTTTGGACAAGACCGGATTCATTAGCATGGCTTCAGTAGACAAAACAGGAAGGGTATTAGACTGCACAGTACAGGCCGTCTTCCTACGCTTCTGATGGATTGAAGCTGCATGCTTTACCACTTTTGTAGTATCTGTAGCTAACTCGGCCAACACAGGCGGGGAGGCAGTGGCCTTGGACGTCTCAGCAGAGATAGGAATTGATCCGGCTGATTGTGACAAGTTGGGAACGGACCTTGTAGACTGAGGGATGACATTAGACTGGACTGATTCTGGAATGACAGGAGTGCATTCAATAAATTCTGGGAAAATAGAGGTTGACTTGGCGGATTCAGAAATGCCTGGAGTAACCTTTATTGACTGGGTGATGACTGTGGTTGACACAACTTTCTCTTGGATAACGGTAGTGAGGGTGACTAAGTCAGGGATGACAGAGGTGGACTCTGGCTTAGAATTGACTGGAACTGATTTGATAGACAAACCTAGGATACAATAAAATTAAGAGCTTACTTTCAAACCTGATAAATAATTGCAACATTCAAAAGATGTAAAGCAACCAACACTGTCATTGAAGATCTGCTTTATCTTTTGTTTGGTTACAGCCACATCCGGTATGAAAAACAGCCAGCTATGACCACAAAAAAGCAAGCACACTCTCTTGTACATGCAAATAACTTCAATATGTCCAAAAGTTTGCATACCTCATTATTTCACTGCAAAATAAATAATAAATTAATAAATAGAAATAATAAAATAAAATAAAAAAAAAATAGATAACTAAAATAAAACATAAAATTAAGTAAAATAAACAAATAAATAAATAAATATAAGTATTTTTGTCTTGTGTTCAAGAAAAACATAAATAAATAAATAAACAATAAATAAATAAAAAGATTTTAAGACAAAATTGTACAAGATTATATAACAATTAATAATAATAATAATAATAATAATAATAGTAATAATAAGTAGATAGATAATTACAATAAATATATATATATATATATATATATATATACAGCCTGCTGTGACCACAAAAAAAGCCCACTCTCTTGTACATGCAAATGACTTAACTATGTCTATTTTTACATGATTTCACTAAAAATAATAATAATAATAATAATAAATAGATAGATAGATTTTAAGAAACAAAACTGTATAAGACAAGGTGTCGTCAAAGTTTTCAAGCAAATACTTTTTTTCTTGTGTTATTAAATTTGTAAGGTTTATGTTTAAACAAGAAAAATACACAATTCATATTTTAACAATATTTTGGCTTATTTGACCCATGGAAAAGAATGAATATACAAATATTTGCATGTAAGAAGCAGCAGGTGGCAGTAACACATCACGTCTTGTGTCATCCACCTGAACGCTGTCATTAAAGGAGAAGTGCACTTCCAGAACAACAATTTACAAATAATTTACTCACCCCCTTGTCATCCACGATGTCTTCTTTCTTTCTTCAGTCGTAAAGAAATTATGTTTTTTGAGGAAAACATTTCAGCATTTTTCTCCATATAATGGACTGATATGGTGCCCCGATTTTGAACTTCCATAATGCAGTTTAAATGTGTCTTCAAACGATCCCAAATGTGGCTGTAAACGATGCCAGCCAAGAAAGAAGAGTCTTATCTAGTGTAATGATTGGTTCAAAATCGTCCTATATCGCTGTTTTACCTTTTTTGTTAAGGGTGTTTGATCTCTTTTGCATGTTCACATTCCAAAGACTGGGTCAGAACTTTTGCAATGATGTAGGATGATTTTGAAATGATTTTTGAAGATTTTTGAAGGAGAAAATACAGTCTGAGTTTTTCGACATACCCTGACTGTCTTGAGCCACAGAACACAGAGTTCAAGCAAGGTAAGATAAGCGTTTGAGAATAAAAAGTATTTAAATTGTATTTTTTTTTAAATGTAAATAACCATTCGTTTCACTAGATAAGACCCTTCTTCCTCGGCTGGGATCGTTTGAAGCTGCATTTAAACTGCATTTTGGAAGTTCAAAATCAGGGCTCCATATCAGTCCATTATATAGGGAAAAATGTTCACTTTTTCATGTTGTTTGAACATTAATGTGTGTTGGCAGTGTATGTACAAATCTACCCTATAATGGTAAAAATCCATGCAGTGGTTTTTAATTAAACTGTAAAAATAATATCCCCTTTTTCAAATCGAGCCGTTCTCAGATGCCTGTCGGTGTGCCATCACACCTACAGAGGCCGCTCCCACAATAGTTGATTGACATGAGCTCTTACCTTAGACCAGCTGTAACAGTCCAATAACTTTCCATGTTTCGATGCCGGAGCAGGGATGTAAGTTAGACAAGAATATCTCCGATTGAGCAATTGAGGTGTTGTGTTGCTGGATGTAATAATGAACATAGTGGTCCTCATTTACTCCCGACATCTGAGCCGCTGAAGATGCAGTGGATTATTGTTTGTGAAGGGAATGCGCCTCCCGATCTACATATATCCGTCTATGTTCGCACGAATGATTTATGATCCAGCTTCACTTACAGCAGAAGTGAGTATAAGCGTTTTTTATGAATCTTTGCGATCGCCTTTCCTTATAACGTGGTAGTTAGGAAGTTTAGCGGCTAAATGCGGCTAATGTAAACAAGACCGTCTTTCCACAGAGAGAAGAGAGGGGCGGGGTGAGCAGAGCTTATTTGCATTTAAAGGAACAACCCCTTAGAATGAGATGATTTTTGCAGAACTGATTTTGGCAAGGTAAAAAGGGTGTTGTTGTTACAAAACCATTGAGAATTTTTAATCAAAGTATATTAGAGACTTTTCATTAAGACCCTAAAGAATCATATCAACTTGTGGAAAATGGGCATCCGATGATCCCTTTAAGTTCAGTATGCAAGACTTTATTGTGTTAATCATAAACATATATATGTAAGTTTTATGATGCTTTGTTTGACACCAGTTTTATCAGACACAATCATCAAGCAGATGTAATGATTATTGTAATTTAAACATTTTCCTAAACATTTTCACTGCAAAATGATCCATCCTGGTCCATAAAGTCAGAATATGCAACAATTAAAAACTCATTAGTTTAATCTAAAACATTATTGTGAGATTCCCTGAAATGATCTTGTGGAGGTACATTATATATATATATATATATATATATTATATTTTAAATGTTACTGTGTTTATTGTATTTTAAATGAAATGAGAAGAAATGTATTTTTCTTCACACGTAAGGGGGGCCTTTAGCCTTGTTTCCACAGTTTATCTTTACTTTTGAGTAACAGTCATTTAAACTCGACACAAGAATTATAACAGATGTCTAAAAACAACAATCCAAGTCACTCAATAGTACAGCAGCTTTATTTACAATAATTAATCACATGTACAAAGTATATTCAAGTCCTGAATTAAATAATTTAACAGTTCTGATTAACAATGAATATAAACATAATTTAAAAGTCAATAAATAAAAGCAATAAACAGTGCACAATTACCTTGCTGAACCTGTCCAGTTCAAATATTTACAATCACATCTATGTACTTCCCTCCGCATCTCTCCTAACCTCCAAACAGCCATCATGAAGGTGCAAGTATATGTAACATTACTTGAAGGTGCTCAGTACAACAGCTAATAATAAAAGAAGTGTGTTTTGTGTAAAAGCGCAATTAAAGGCAAACATCTGACTTCATGACACAAAATAATACATATGTGAAATATTTCAATCGGCTGTATGCATGCGGTTAAAAGATGTTGCCAAACGACCCTACAGCCACCAATGTGCCAATGCAATGTTCAAAAGGAGAAAAGCACTTTCACCATAAGGAGAGGCTTTGAGAGGCCGCTCAAACATTGCGGGTCAGCTGAGATCCACCTGACGAGGACAAATTGCGTGATTATCACGGTGCCAGCATAGAGGCGGCCATCTTGCATGCCACGGCGGAAATGAGAGCAGCGCCCCGACCACTCCCCTCTTCTGATTGGATGAAGGTAATTTCGCAGTGAGGTGTCATTTCCCACACTAGCTTATGGAACCGCTCCTTGAAACTGAAAAGAGGAGCAGGAAAATACATTTTAATTGTTTATATCACATTGTGTTATATCCTTTACTCATCTGTGTTTCCTCTTAATTTCCCTCCTCACATCTCTTTGTTTGCCTTCCCATAATCCCTCTCTGTCCTCTTGTACTCACTGAGGGTGTAGTTTGTAGACAGAGCCATCGACTCCCACAGTGATCTTCAGTTGCTCTTGACAACGTCGTTCCCTCATTACGTTGATGACGCCAGCGAGTCCGGCCCCGCACATGTGAGCGGCTCTCGTGGACACGCTCTCACAGACCAGACGCACAATGTCACAGTCCAGCTCCGACGGTAAGATTCCCAGTGAGGTTAGGATGTTGTAGATCTGCTTTCTGTCCCCGGTGTCACTGAAATTAATAATATAAAAGGTGTGTTAAGATACAAACATACAGTTTTTTATCCACCTTTTTCCTGAATAACTGATTAGCGCCGCCATGATGGATTCTAACTTTTGTTTGGATGCTTTCACGTTCCGTTCTCCATAGAAATCCATGTTGAAATGGGGTAAAAAGATCAACTAAATTACTTAAACTAAAACTTTTTACATCTAACTAAATATAAAAATGTTAATTTGTATGGAGGCTCGTTTCCGCCACTGAATAAAAAAATGGGTTAAAAGAATTGAGAGTTCTTATCTTACGATTCTGAGAAAAAAGTCAGAATTGTGAGTTTATTTCTCAGAATTGCAAGATTATGTCTCACAGTTGTGACTTTGTACTGTAACTCGCAATTCTGAAAAATAAGCTCAATTCTGAGTTTATATCACGCAATTATGACTTATTTCTCAGAATTATGAGTTTTTTTTCAGACTTGTGTTTTTATCTTACAATTCTGAGAAAAAAGTCAGAATTGCGAGTTTATTTCTCACAATTGCAAGTTTATGTCTCACAATTCTGACTTCATTTCTCAAGTTTTTATCTTACAATTCTGAGAAAAAAAATCAGAATTGAGTTTATTTCTCAGAATTGCAAGTTATAAAGTCAGAATTTGTAAAATATAAACTCACAATTCTAACTTTAAAAGTCACAATTTTGACTTTATTTCTCAGAATTATGTATACTGAGTGTTTATATTAGAATTGCAAATTTATTTCTCAGAATGATTACCCCAGAATGCCACCGCCTTTTCAGCCCTTGGTCAGACCCTGCGTTCCTAAGGGCGGGTGTGCCCCTGGGTCAGGTGTCAAGGCATGTGGTCGTGAACACAGATGCCTCCAAGACCGGCTGGGGTGCCGTTTGCAATGGGCAGACAGCCTCGGGCTCCTGGACAGGACCTCGACTGCAGTGGCACATCCATTGCCTCGAGTTGCTTGCAGTGCTTCTAGCGCTACGTCGGTTTCTACCGATGTTACGCGACAAGCACGTGCTAATTTGAGCAGACAATGTTCCGACGGTAGCGTATATCAACCGGCAGGGTGGTTTGCGCTCCTGTCGCATGTCGCAACTCGCCCCCCATTTCCTCCTGTGGAGTCAGACGCGGCTCAGATCGCTGCGGGCTGTTCACATTCCGGGAGAACTGAATCATGCAGCCGATGCCCTCTCACGACAGCTCACTCGTCCCGGAGAATGGCGACTCCACCCCCAGGTGGTCCAGCTAATTTGGAGTCGATTCGGTGAGGCTCAGGTAGACCTGTTCGCTTCCCCAGAATCCTCCCACTGCCGGCTGTTTTATGCCCTGACCGAGGCCCCCTCGGCAGGGACACCCTGACACACACCTGGCCCCGGGGACTCATCAAGTACGCCTTTCCCCCAGTGAGCCTCCTTGCACAGACTCTGTGCAAGATCAGGGAGGACGAGGAGCAGGTCCTGTTGGTTGCACCTTATTGGCCCACCCGGACCTGGTTTGCTGACCTCATGCTCCTCGCGACAGCCCCGCCCTGGAAGATTCCCCTGAGGAAGGACCTTCTTTCTCAGGGGATGGGCACAATTTGGCACCAACGTCCCGACCTCTGGAACCTCCATGTGTGGCTTCTGGACGGGATTCGGCAGACCTCACTGGCCTTCCCCAGGCCGTGATTAATACCATCATTCAGGCTAGAGCCCCCTCTACCAGACAGGCCTATGCTCTGAAGTGGGGTCTGTTCGCTGATTGGTGTTCCTCCCGCTGTAAGGACCCACAGAGATGCTCGGTCGGTGTGGTGCTTTCCTTCCTTCAGGAAAAGTTGGAGCAGAGGCTGTCCCCCTCCACTTTAAAAGTCTATGTGGCGGCCATCGCTGCATATCATGATGCGGTTGATGGCCTGTCTCTCGGGAAGCATCACCTGATCGTCAGGTTCCTGAGAGGTGCTAGGAGGCTAAATCCCCCTCGTCCGCACCTCATCCCCTCTTGGGACCTCTCCGTTGTGCTATTAGGCCTTCGGAGGGCCCCCTTTGAGCCGCTTGCATCAGTCGAGCTGAAATATCTGTCTTTAAAGACGTCGCTCCTGATCACGCTCACATCCATCAAGAGGGTGGGGGACCTGCACGCCTTCTCTGTCAGCGAGTCGTGCCTTGAGTTCGGTCCGGCTGGTTCTCATGTGACCTTGAGACCCCGGCCTGGTTATGTGCCCAAGGTTCCCACCACTCCCTTTAGGGATCAGGTGGTGAGCCTGCAAGCTCTGCCCCCGGAGGAGGCAGACCCAACCTTGACGTTGCTGTGTCCCGTTCGTGCCTTGCGCACTTACGTGGACCACACCCGGAGCTTCAGACACTCCGAGCAGCTCTTTGTTTGCTTGGAGGTCAGCAGATGGGGAATGCTGTCTCAAAGCAGAGGTTGGCTCATTGGGTGGTTGATGCCATCACCCTGGCTTACCAGTGTCAGGGTGAGCCGTGCCCCCTGGGAGTTCGAGCCCACTCCACCCAGAGTGTGGCCTCCTCCTATGCGTTGGCGCACGGCGCCTCTCTAGCAGACATCTGTAGAGCTGCGGGCTGGGCGACACCAATCACCTTCGCGAGGTTTTACATTCTTCGCGTAGAGCCTGTCTCCTCCCGTGTATTAAGGTAACATCAGGTAATTGCGGGAGGACGGCTCGGTGTCGGCTTGCCGCGCCATTCCTATTGGATCCGTGCGCTATTTTCCCAGTTGTTCCCTTACGTGAACTCTGGGTCCTCCTGGCCCCCACAGTTCGGATTAGGACAGAGTTTTCTGGACTGTGTCCGGTAGGGGGTTCCTTCACCCCTCCCGTTCGTGGCCTTATATTCTTCCATGGGATCTCCATGTTCCCCTTCCATCTATTCCAGTCTTACCACATGACTTATTGTCATTGTCTCCGCCCCCCAACGTTTGCTTCAGACACCTGGCACCCCTGGTAGGCCCGTTTTTCTGGCCTTCAGGGCGTTGGGAAGGTTATGTGTTGAGATTCATATGTCCTAACACGCTTGCCTGTCAGCATTTGTATCTCAATCAGCTTAAATCTGAATGAGTGGATGCACGCCACCATCTTATATACTCGTATGTACGGGGGAGTGGCTTGGCATTTTATCTTACAATTCTGAGAAAAATATCAGATTTGAGTGTTTATATCAGAACTGGAAGTTATAAAGTCAGAATTGCGAAGTTATATATAACTCACAGTTCTGACTTTATTTCTCAGAATTACGATTACAATTCAGAATTACGATTACAATTCTGAAAAAAAGTTAAAATTACCAGTTTATTTCTCAGAATTGTGAGTCTTTATCTTACAATTCTGAAAAAAAAGTCAGAATTACAAATTTATTTCTCAGAATTGCAAGTTTATGTCTCGTAGTTCTGACTTTATAACTCGCAATTCTGAGAAATAAACTCACAATTCTTGAGCTTATATCACGCAATTCTGACTTCATTTTTCAGAATTGTAAGTCTTTATCTTACAATTCTGAAAAAAAAGTCAGAATTACAAATTTATTTCTCAGAATTGCAAGTTTATGTCTCGTAGTTCTGACTTTATAACTCGCAATTCTGAGAAATAAACTCACAATTCTTGAGCTTATATCACGCAATTCTGACTTCATTTTTCAGAATTGTAAGTCTTTATCTTACAATTCTGAAAAAAAAGTCAGAATTACAAATTTATTTCTCAGAATTGCAAGTTTATGTCTCGTAGTTCTGACTTTATAACTCGCAATTCTGAGAAATAAACTCACAATTCTTGAGTTTATATCACGCAATTCTGACTTCATTTCTCAGAATTGTGAGTTTTTATCTTACAATTCTGACAAAAAAGTCAGAATTGAGTGTTTATATCAGAATTGCGAGTTTATTTCTTAGAATTGCGAGTTTGTGTCTCACACTTTTGACTTTTTCGGAATTGCAAAGTTTATATCACGCAATTCTGAGAAAAAAGTAAAAAACAACTTTAATAAAGAGTTTATTTCTCTGAATTTTGAGTTTATGTTTTGCAATAATGACTTCATACCTCGCAGTTAAGAGTTTATATCAGAGTTTTTACATTTCCAAGAAAAAAGTCAGAATCGTGAGTTTATATCTTACAATTCTGAGAAAACGATTATGTTTATATCATGCAATTATAAAAAAAAAAGTCAGAATTACAAGACGTAAACTCACAATTGTGAGGAAAAACTATGAATTGTGAGATAAAAACCTTTTTTTAATTTTTATTTTTCAGTGGTCGAAACGGGCATCCATAAATTTGACTAGAAACATCAGAGATCGGAAATGTAAAGTATATTTCCATTATCAGCTGTACGTATGTCCTAATGTATGTTATTTGCAATTAAATGAAAATGTATTATTGTTTAGATTGATATTAAATAAGTGTACTTCTTTAAAGCACAACAAAAGATTATTAAATCATAATGATTTAGATTGTACTTTAAAGTAAAACATTACTTTACATTACTTTACATTACTTTATACTAGGGGTATAAATATGTTTATACTACCAATATGTGTTTTTCAGGACCAAAGCTGATACCAACTATTACAGGTCAAGTAGACCGATAACCGATATTTTGCACCGAGATATATGTCTGGTGTAAAAATGAAAATTAATGTCAAAAATAAGAATAACAAGGGCTTTGACAAAACCTTTTTAAAAGGCTTTTAAATGATTTTATCGATTTTATCTGCAAATCGGTTTTGAAAATTACAGATGCCGATAACCATTAAAAATGTTTGTTATCGGCCTTGCCGATAATCAGTTGACCCCCTAGTTTATACTTAAAAAAAAAAAATCAACCAATGGGGTTACAAAAATAAAGTTTGAATTAAGATCTATCTTTAAAATAATTCGATATTTTCTCTCATTTCAGTATAAACTTTTGATATTTTTTCAACTTTTCAAGTCATTTTGCCTTTCAAACAAATATGTCTTGATTTAAGTAACATTTTCTCTTTTTAATATCAACAGCTCAGTCATACCTCTCAATCTGGGAGACAAAGCGAGTTTCAAAAGCTCCACGTGTTTTCAGCAGGTCTGAGGTGTCGCCGTTAAACAGCAGATTTTCATTCACTAGTTTTAGCAGCACAAGACGCACAAGCTCCCCCATATACTTCCCACCAATCAGCTTCTCATACCTAGAGTCATGAGAAAAGAATATGTAGATATTAGATCTTTCAAAGTCTTTCAACAGCAAAAACAACAATTCTACTGACAGTAAAAGCCTGTGGATAATCATGAAATACAAATGGCCTGAAGTGACGTGGACAGAGGAGCGGCCCATTGAGTATCTTCTAGCATACATTGTAAATACCCATTAAGCGAGCAGTTTCACTAATGATCTCCTTTCCTGGCCATTAATCCAGCCGTGTGTATTCCAGCACTGACGTGGCTACCGTCAGTGTCTCCACATGTACAGAAAAACAACCCTCATCACCTGGAGACCACATAAGAGCTCCAGGTTGCCGTCTAACTAAGCTCTTCTTAAACTTAGAAGCAAGTATGTAAGAACATCTGTGTTTCAGGTTCACACACCGATCAAACTGCTGCTTGTCTGAAAACACTAAACTTTGTTTATTTTGCATTTTAATAATATAGTAAATGTTTGTTATGACATATATCTTGTTTTTAAGTGCATCTTCTACTTCTATGTAAGCTATACATCATATATTTAAATATTTAAGAAGTACTTATAGTGCTGTCAAACGATTAATCACGATTAATCGTATCCAAAAAAAGTTTTTGTTTACATATTATATGCGTGTGCTGTGTATATTTATTATGTATATATAAATACACACACATGCATGGATATATTTAAGAAGAATATGAAGGTTATATATTAAATATATTTATAATATAAATAATACATGTAAATATTTTCATATGTAAATATATACTGTATGTATGTGTATTTATATATACATAATAAATATACAAAGTACACACACATATATTACGTAAACAAAATGTTTAATTTAGGATGCGATTAATCGTTTGACAGCACTAATTTCTTATTCATTTTACCTTACTGTAAGATATAAATCATATATTTAAATATTTAAGAAGTTTTTTTTATTATGTTACCTCATAACTTTCCTTTGTTCTTCTTTTTTTTTTTTTAAATCATAAAACATTTAAACTAGGGCTGTCAAATGATTAATTGCAATTAATCACATACAAAATAAAAGTTTGAGTTTGCCTAATAAATGTGTGTGTACTGTGTGTAATTATTATGCATATATAAATACACACAAATGAATGTATATATTTAAGTGAAATATGTTATTTATGTACAAAATATTTTTATTTATATATAATATAAATTATATAAAAATATAATAAATACATATACTTGTAAATATTTCTTACATATATACATGAATGTGTTTGTATTTATTTATACATAATAATTACACACAGTACACATACATATATTAGGCAAACTCTTATTTTGTATATGATTAATCGTGATTAATCATTTGACAGCCCTAATTTAAACATGAATTTGATTATCAAAGTGGTCTCAGATTTCTGGAACATCGTTTTATTCTTTTTATTTATTTTATTTATTTTGTTTGTTTTTATTAATTAATTAATTTATTTATTTATTTTCAAGCTCACTTACAGCTGATGTCCAGGGTTTAGTGACGTCTCATCGATAACGCGATCGTACTCCAGCCGGAAGTCCTCCAGTTCACCGTTGTCCCCAAATGCTCCCCACTCTGTGTTCACACACATCCTCCCCTCCTCTCCCTCCACCAGCTCCACCTTACGCATCTCCTCCATATAACACGCATTACAGCCAGTGCCTGAGAAACCATGAAAAAAATTAAAGAACAAAAGAGAGACAACAAAAACATTAAACTAAAAGCTTCTGGCATATAGCTTTATTGCCATGCTGTTTTTCCTGAATGGTTGTCCAAATATTCCATCATCCTGTTATAAACTTTATGTTCGAGCTTTAATTATATTTACATGGACTAAGTGTGTGCAGTCACTTACCAACTATCATGCCGACTTCACAGCTGCGGTCCTCGTAGTAGCAGGAGATCATGGTGGCTACTGTGTCATTCACCATAGCAACTACATCCATTTCAAAGTCCTAAACAAAGAAATATTTAATCACTTTTATTTGATAAGTGTTTTAACCTTTTAAAATAAGCTTTTAAGGTACTAGTGGTTTAAAAGCAGCTTTCTGTTTCCAAGACAAGATTCAAAACTGGAAATTTTTAGTATGCATGCATACTAACCCCTCTTCTTTTAATGGCATCTCTCAGTAGACCCACAATATTATTGCCCTCAGCGCCAGAGGCCTTAAAGCCTTTAGTCCAGTTAAGCAGAATGCCCTGTATCAAATTAAACATAAAATAGTACATCTGTTAACCAAGCACATCCACATTAAAATGCATCTCATCTGTACTTCGTAATTTAAAAACATGTTTTAAATCTTAAGAGGCTCATGTTTACATGCATACAGACACCAACCTTGTCCAAATCCTCATGACGGACTGGAAAAGAGAAGGTGAATCCCAGTGGAAGCTTCTTATGTTTCAGATTATGTTTGTCCAGGAAGTCAGATATGCAGCCGGCGATGTAGTCAAACAACTTTACGTAGAGAAAAGGAGGTACAATGAGACTAAAATGTCAGAATATGTTTATTTAAAGAGTCTTTGGCCTTTTGATATCTCACCATTTCAGCTGTGCCGGTCATGGCGTCTTCGGGGATGGAGTACATGTGATGCTTGGTCTCCACCTTCCAGCCTCGCTCTTCATCCTCACCCACTTTTACCAGCATCACTCGAAAGTTTGTCCCTCCAAGATCCAGTGCCAAGAAATCACCCACCTCTGAGATGAGTCACACGAATAAGCATCAGCAACATAATGAGTCACGGGAATCAGATCTGATTCCAGGAAAGAAAGCCTATTAGGACTTTTTGTCAATGTACTCATGCTGTTATTTACATAAACTAACCTAATAAGAACCTTATATTGATAAAAGTCTGTGTAAAGACCATTTAGAAAATTGTTTGTGAACACATTATAAATGTTAGAAATGCATTGTTGAACCCTGATAGCACACGTACGTAACAGAGATGTCTTTTTGGTGTCTACATTTACATCCGTAGATGTATTTTTTCGAGTGTTTGCTCATCTGCAATACATCAATAGGATGTTTCCTATCAGATGTTAAAAATACATCTATTAGATGTCTTTAAGATTTTTATGATTTAGAATGTTGTAAAACTGATATTTTACAGACGTCTGTCAGATGTTTGTACACAGCAGATGCTTTTCAAATCATGTGATCTTTAATAGACATCTTCCAGTCTTCCTGTTAAACAGTATTTAGCATTTTTGTGTTTAGGATATTTTGGGCGGGGCTTAAATTATGTCTCGATGAGCATCGGAGACACTAAACATGGCCCCTCCCCTAACGCAACAATAACTAAAGCGTATTAGCATCAGTTGTTGCCCCACTCAGTCGCAATTTACTCTCATTACCATTAGTTACTACAGCCTACTAATGGTACAGTTTGCTAGCTAGCTATGCCTTGTCACGTAAATGCATATTTTACCTGGTTTGTGATGTTTACAAAACAGCCCAGTTATCTTTTCAGGTTGTAGGGATATTTAACAGTTGAGAGAGACAGCAGTTTTCCCGCGAGTGGGCGTGGCTTCCGCGCTGACAGCAGACACACCCCCAGCGTTTGAGCGCTTATTTTTTCAACATTTTGATATCTTATTTTATTACTTGGCGGGTTTTTTTTCTCATTCAAATTTGGCTGGGTGGTTAACAACATATTTTTGTGGTGTGACAAACTCAGAAACATATTTTGCTTTACACATACTTTAACATGAATTTGCGCTTCCTAAGAGCATCAGATGCAACAAAACATTTTTATTTTAATTTTAAAATATATATTTTCAAAAATAAATTACAAGATGCAGCATATATATTATACTTAACCAACCAAAAACATGTGAAAACTACCCTTTAAACAATGTTAAAATTAACCATTTCCCAGCATGAGGACCAGAGCTGAATTCTTACCAGAGCCTTCAGGTGTGGAGCGGACATAAGTGGGCAGCATTTTGACGCTGGCTTCATCGTGTGTCTCCACACGCAGTCCTCTCTCCATCTCCCTCCGCATTCTCCTCATCACTTCCTCTAGATCTTCTTTACTCAGCAGAAACTCAGACAGAATTTGGTCCACCTGTAGAATAAGTCAGAAAGAGATTCAAATAAGTGAATAGTTTTAGTCAATATTTGATATTAACATAATCTCAAATGTGTTTGTGACACAGTGCCAGTGAATCAGAACTTAGCCAAAACCATGTATTATATGATTCATGCCAATCTAAACATAGATGCAGCTAGTTTCATAGCTTTTCTTACCAGGAGAATTCTCTCTAGTACTGACTCATAGTTACTTGGCATCCTCTGCCTACGAGCTGAAGTCAGGCACGGCATCTTTGCAAGTTTTTCCAAACAAGTGTATGATGAGCGTTGATTTGCTAAAGTTTGAATGTGAGTGAGGTGCATGGAGATGCTCAGCTGTTTTTATGCTCGAGTAAAGGAGGAGGGGAGGTGTGGTCAAAAAGATCACTGCCCTGTGTGTACACACACACACACACAAACACACTTGATCAAACATACACACACACACACACGTACATTTAATCTCACCTATCACCTTGGAAACCTAACTGTCAAGGCTACTCGGCATGATCATGCGCTTCTCAGTGAACATGACCTTTGACTCCATGGGAAATTCAAAATGAGATTGACACCATTAATGTGATCTTTATAATAAAAATAAATATATGAAACAACAACAAACATATTGCTATTATGCTAAATATATTTATACACACAAGCGTCATTCTGATGCATTGCAAAGCAAAAAATAACATTTTAACCACATTATACCAGGATGCACCTTAGATGGCATGTGGGTTTCTTCAGATGTTTGTGCTTGCCACTAAACTTTTGATTTATATGATGATATATCATATCATATTATACTGATTTGCCTTATGTAATGTACTTTCAGGAATTTGATTTTTAAAAATAGAATTTAGGTTACATTTAAAAATAACTACTGAACTTAAACCATTGCTAAATATAGATGACTTAGTTTGCACAGGGCAAACATTTTTCCAGAAATAGGCCTGCAGCAATGTGATGTTTGGGAAAGTCCAAATATCAAAAGTTTATTGCACTCTGAAGAGTTACCTAAGTGGTCAGACAGAGTTAAAAAAAGAAAAAAATCAATAAGATTATGATCAGGTCTGTCAAATCTGATAAACGTGATTACACAAAGATTCAAAATTGCTTCAGAATCATAAAAAAAGAATATGACATTTGTCATTAATAGCAAGTTTATATGGTACTTGATGGAAGTTCAAGAATTAGCTGAAAGACAGACATAATTGAAGCTTTAATATCAAGTAGAGGTTTGGAAAGCGGACCACTGAAGCCCTGGAGAAATGTGGTGAAATCCTAATAACATGAAGCCTGTTGGGTTTGATTTTGTGCACTACATGACCCAAACTTACAGTGACACTTTAGTTTAGGGACCAGTTCTTACTAATAACTAGTTGCTTAATAACATGCATATTACTAGCATGTTGGCTGTTTTTTAGTACTTATAAAGCAATTCCTTTTCATTTTTTATTCTGCTTGACCCTGTTAGATTCCTTAAAACTACCCCATTTAATAATAAGCAGCAAATTAGCAGTTTATTAAGACAAAAATTGTAGTTAGTAGTTAGTTATACTGAGAATTGGTCCCCAAAGTGTGACCAAATTTCTTATTCACAGGTTTGACCAGGCCCTAGACAAATCCCAATGCTACATCATACAATTACATTATAGAGAATTATGTACTTTCAGCTCAGTTTGTGCAGATAAAAAAACTTTTTTGGTTCCAGCATTACAAAGAAACATCCATATTAAAATATTCACATGAGTTCAGCCTTAGTGTATGTTGCCAATAGATAATGTTATCGTATTTGGGTTAGTTATATAAGTATTAAGTAACACATTTATACATCTAATTTTCTTATGGCCATTTTCAATATATACAGTATACTTTCTGTATGTATTTGTACATTTATGTGTGTGTTGTATGTAGATTTGTATTATGTTTTAAAATCCTCATAATCAGATTGCAGTTACTTAAGTACAGAATTACATATCATTCATATTATACTTCTTTTTTTATCTTTTACATTTTCCTTCCTAAAAAAAGCCTGTCACATATATGTTTTCAAAATGTTCTACATTTATTGAATTGCACACACAAACCAGCTATTGGATTTACAGAAATCCTTTTACTTTTAAGTGAGTGTTTTCTCAACAATGTATTACTGTGTCTTTGGAATTCATGTAATTTCGTATGTACATGCAATGCAGGAATTCCCAGACTTTATTTGTCAACCGAACCTATTTGACCCTAATGGATTTACTTATATTTTCTTTCTCCTATTTTTATTTATTCTCATCCTATTATTATCAAAAGTAATCTAAAAGTAATCAGAAAGTAGTCTGATTATATGACCACAAATGCAATACAATTATGTCATTTGCAATCAGTAACAGACTATACAGTTTGCAAGTAGTCCACCCACCATTGTTGATATATATATATACACATTTTATAATATATAACAGTGTGCTACATACTGAAACAATGCCTTTTTTAGGTGTATGTGTATCAAGACCTTAAAATTGTGTCTGGGGTCATAAGGGCGGTCAGACACCCATTGAACTCCCACGCCGAGATACGGTTACAATATACTGACATTGCGAAAGGTGCTTATCAGTGCAAACAGAACTTTATTTCTGGACACATTTATCATTTATTCATGGAGTTAAATACATTAAATAGGTTAGCTAAAGAACTGACTTTTACACTGACTCTTGCACACTGTAGAAATACCCTATACTAGAATTTTTATCCTACAAATGAATTTGCATCTTAAGCACTACACTTAAGGTCATGACTGGCAGCTGACTGCATTGTAAATGATTCATTGTTATTAAACCCACATTCCAGCCTACATTACTGTAAGCAGACCCATCCTCAGGCTAAAGTAATCAAGACAGACACTTATCAGTACCATAATATTTTTACAGCCGTGGCTTCTGTATGTTGTTTCGTTTTATTCCAGAAAAAAATGACCATAAACCAAAAAATTTTTTATAATTTTACGAGAGGGCGTAGTAACTCTAGTTAGAGTTCATCATTTATAATCAGCTTTTATAAGAACTGTTTATTGATATACATTCAATGCACAATTATATCATAAAACGCGGGGCGATGGACTATGTAATCATGATCTCTGAATCGAAGATGCGGCCAGAATGACACAAATCACACACATGGAGTTCGTCCAAGGTCATGAGCCATTAGAGCAAACTCGCAACAAAGAAATCTACTGTGGTGTGAGGGGGTGGACCAACGAAAGCTCAACAGATATTTACAGGACATTGCAGCATGCTCTGATAAACGCTACATTCCCGGCAATGTCTTGGACAGAAACCAGGTGCTATTAAGTATAATAAAAAGATATCTGATTTAGGAATTTATAAACTTTGCATATAAATAAATATCCATTTCATGATCAATAAATCAGTGTATTTGAATATAAAAACGGTCTACAGTTGCTAATAAAATACAGTAGGTAAAGTTTCATAAATGTCAGTCATGCCAATTTAAACAACATATGCTGAGCATACAAGAAAAGAGAATAAAATGTATTTTATTAAAACTCTGTACTTTACCTTATCCATGGTATGAAGGTCCATGGTGTGTCTTCTTCATGGGTGCATCATTTTAAAGTTTGTTTCTTCCTGAACTACAGTTCAATGCAAATTGCTATAAAAATATAGTAAACTGTTGATCAACTTATCCAACCTTCTTCATGGTCAACTCTGGATATTCCAGTAGTCAGTCACACTGGATGGTCCATTGTGTGGTCCATTTTCAATCATCCAAGTGTCCCAAAATCCAAATGTTTTTGTAGCTTGAATTTGTTTTCATTCCAAATCCTCGTCTGGTGTGAGACGTGTACCAACAAATGATGCTCGACCAGCTTACCGTGCACCACTGAAGCTGTCTGACCCAATACAATGAGTAAGCCTTTTACTTTTAACTTAAATAAACAAGCTATTTTGATCCTACACTAATGCTATGTTGAGGAAAAAAAGGTTTCATTCATAATTTTCTCCCTCCTTGACTCTGTAACTAAGGCAACAAAATGACCATTTCCTCCTATTTTTGTAGAAAAATACCCACACCTGTCTCCTTCTACGCCAGTTCAGACCGCAGGCCCATTCTTGTTGCCGTGGCAAACTCGTCACCTTGGATATCTGTAAAGACCACACACTACTGATATGGAAAATACTTTGCTTGCCCTTGGTTAAGTGCCCAGGGAAATTGTTAAATGAGGCAAAATTACTTAGGAAAACATTGAGTATGAGTCTTGTTTGGTGAAAACGAGTGGCAGTGTTCGCTTAACACTAACCTTCATAGACAGTAACACATTCCTAATATGGAATCACAGAGAAATGATAATAAAAACAGAAGATATGGATGTCACATTTAAAGCTTAAAGGATTAGTTCACTTTCGGAATTAAAATTTCCTGATAATTTACTCACCCCTATTTCATCCAAGATGTTCATGTCTTTCTTTCTTCAGTCGAAAAGACATTAAGATTGTTGAGGAAAACATTACACGATTTTTCTCCATATAATGGACTTCAATGGGAGCCAGTGGGTTGAAGGTCCAAATTGCAGTTTCAGTGCAGCTTTCAAAGGACTCTTTACAATCCCAGCCAAGAAATAAGGGAGAAATGATTGGTTATTTTCTAAAAAAAAACAAAAAAAACAAAAAAAAAAAAACATTTATATACTTTTTAACCACAAATGCTCTTGTTTGCACTAGCTCGACTTCACACATTACGTAATCATGTTGAAAAGGTCACATGTGATATAGGTGAAAGTACCGACCCAGTGTTTACAAAGCAACGTGCAAAGAAAGTCAAACGCCCTTTACAAAAAAGGTAAAACAACGATGCTGGCCGATTTTGAAGTTGGAGGAGAAAATTAGGAGTTTTTGGACGTCAGTACACAGACAAAAAACTAACCACACACAATGTGATTACAATTGGTCACTTTTTTTTTTAGAAAGTGACCAATTGTTTCGCTAGATAAGACCCTTACTCCTTGGCTGGGATTGTGTAGAGTCCTTTGAAGCTGCACTAAAACTGCAATTTGGATCTTCAACCAGTTGATCCCCGGTAAAGTCCACTATCTGGAGAAACATCCTGGAAAGTTTCCTCAAAATTTCTTTTCGACTGAAGTAAGAAAGATGTGAACATCTTGGATGACATGGGGGTGAGTAAATTATCATGAAATTTTTATTCTGAAAGTGAACTAATCCTTTAACTGTTTTTTAAAAAAAAGCTTGTGTGATGATGCAGAGCCTCTTTAGGATCTCCTTTTATAGCCAAGAACAAATGATTCATAGTTCACTGAGGTAAATTCTTATCAAATCAACTTTTAAAGATAATACAGATACTAAAAGAGAGAATCTGTCCCTTATACAAGGCCTGGCCCTGTGACAAATGTTGATGTGTCAATGCTAACTGCACTGAATTAATATTACAAAGCAATACTGGTTTAATATCACTTTTGCACCCCAGGGTAATGTTGAAAAGGTTTGAAAATTTGGAAATTTCAACAATAAGATCAATCGTAATGTCACTGAATCAACATTACAAAATGCTGTTGTTTCATCATCACTTTTGCAGCCTCATTTAATATGGAAACAATGCTGAAATTGCAGCAAAAACAATGTTTATGTCTTTAAATCAGTGGTAAACTGATGTTGATTTTATATCACTGCCATTGAATCAACTCTGAAATTCCAGCAAAAACAACAACAACAAAAAAATCAATGCTAATGTCACTGAATCAACATTATACTGTGATGTTGTCATCCAAGATGTTCATGTCTTTCTTTCTTCAATAGACTTATGTGGTGCCCCGATTTTGACCTTCCAAAATGCAGTTTAAATGCAGCTTCAAAAGATCCCAAATGCAGTTTTAAATGATCCCATCCAAGAAAGAAGGGTCTTATCTAGCGTGATGGTTATTTTAATAAAAATAATACAACGTGTACACTTGTATATGCTTGTCTTTGTCTTACTCTGCCTGGACTGTTTTGTTCCAGTTCATGACAGTTAGGGTATGTTGAAAAACTCCCATCTCATGTTCTCCCTCAACTTCAAAATTGTCCTATATTGCTGTTTTACCTTTTTTTGTTAAGAGTGTTTGATCTTCTTTGCATGTTCACTTTGCAAAGACTGAGTCGGTACTTCTGCAGAGATGTAGGATGATTTTGAAATTAATTTTAAAGTTGAGGGAGAAAATACGACTGGAGTTTTTCAACATACCTTAACTGTCTTGAGCCAGAATACACAGAGCAGAGTAGAACAAAATGAGCGTTTGAGATGAAAAAGTATTTAAATTGTATTTTTTTAATGAAAATAATCAATCGTTTCGCTAGATAAGACCCTTTTTCCTCGGCTGGGATTGTTTACAACCGCATTTGGGATCGCTTGAAGCCGCATTTAAACTGCATTTTGGACATAAAAAATTGGGGCACCATATCAGTCCATTATATGGAGAAAGATGCAGAAATGTTTTCCTCAAACAACATAATTTCTTTACGACTAAAGGAAAAAAAAGACATGAACATCTTGGATGACAGGGGGGTGAGTACATTATATGTGAATCTTTGTTTTGGAAGTGGACTTATCCTTTACGGTCTGTTTATTTTATCTATTTAAAATTACTAGTGCTTTAATAACCTTACAGTTTGTACAATTAATATTTGTAACTGAAAACACTTTGGCAGGGTCTTCAGGATCTGTAGAAACCTCCAGGTAGGTATGTTGAGCTGCAGATTTAATTTATTATTTAATTATATAATTTTTTTTACAAAATAGCCATGTCTCTGTCACTTTCTCATGAACACAATTTAGTTTTTTAAAAACAGGCTAAACTGAAGATCGGTTACATACATGACATGTGAAGATGACCTATTACGCCCCTTTTTACAAGATGTAATAGTCTCAGGGTTCCCCAGAATGTGTCTGTGAAGCTTCAGCTTAAAATAGCCCACAGATCATTTATTATATCATTTGATGTTTGATATTATTATATAGTGAAAATGCCTATTTTGAGTGGAAGCAGAAACATAGTTTCTGTGCATGGCTCTTTAAATGCTAATGAGCTGCTGCTCCCCGCCCCCTTTTCCAGAATAGGGCTGTGCCTTTACAGCTTTTACATAAGATACTTGGCCAAAAGAAATCTTTTTGTTTTTGATTATCATGTCTGTTGCATTGAAATCATGCGTTTTAAAGCCATATCAGTTTAAACTTCTGATATAGGGTTTTCCAAAACACATCCAAAGCACACAAACAGAAAGCGTTTGTGAGTACTAAATTAAGTTCTCTTTCATGTCTTATTGCACTTACACTGTCAAATACACACAAGTTTATGTTAAAAAACACATGAGTTACAAAAACAGTCAGTTTTGTCTGTGAAGGTAAACAGCTGGGAAAGAAAGTGGCAGCAGTGTAATACACAGTAACTAAATCAATAAATCCACTGCTCTATTGTCTCCTCTGAGGCTGGGACTCCAAATAGTGCTCTGTGGTCGTCGTTTTGCCATGGGGTTAAAACCGATACACTGTTGACTCTTGCGAAAACACAATGGCGGCATTGTGGGCGGAAACGTGCAGATTAAGATTAAAAATTATATTAAATTAAAATTATAAATAGATCCCCTTTCTATGTTACGAGGGGAGCGAAATCTGAGTGGCTAATTTTTTCACATGCTTGCAGAGAAAGACTTACAAAACAAAGTTACTGGGTTGCTCTTTTTGATGTTAACTGGGTTGGTAGATGCACCGAGGATCCGTTTTTGGCGGTTAAATGCAGAAGTTGTCTTACTGAAAATGGAAGGAAAATGAATGATTACCCGGTAAAGCAGTAATCAGGGAACAAGAGATAAGGTATGGTTTAGTATCAAATACCAGGTCAGATGATCATTATGTCAACTGCAAATCAATGTATAATCAGACATGGACTATATATTAAGTACTTACTTATGACTCTTGCACTTTGGCTTAAATGTTGTTAGAACTTTGTTAATCAAGACATACCCAATACACTTCTAAGTATGTAGGAAGTTTTATTCAAACACTGTAAAACCAAAGAACAGAGAAATAATAAGATAGTCATATGCATATGTCAGGCATGTTTTCTCTCTGATGAGGAAGAATAATTACACTACTGAGTGTACATGCAGAACTACAGTCGCAATCAGTGGGTGTTTTCAAACAGTGATGCGCATTGGGGTTAGATTTATACTTGTGCGATCTAGTGTAAATTTGCTGAAAATGTACTCACTCTCAGGCCATCCAAGATGTAGATGAGTTTGTTTCTTCATCAGAACAGAACTGGAGAAATTTAGCATTACATCACTTGCTCAGCAATGGATCTGCAGTGAATGGGTGCCATCAGAATGAGAGACCAAACACCTGATAAAAACATCTAATAACCCATAAGTATTCACACGACTCCACTCTATCAATTAACATCTTGTGAAGTAAAAAAGCTGTGTGCTCGTAAGAAACAAATCCATCATTAAGATGTTTTAACTGTAAACAATTGCTTTCGGCAAAAATACCAGTCCATAATCCATAAAAATGGTTCCTTTTTAATTTAATCACCTGCTAACCAGCTTGACCCATTTGTATGGTTTAGTATAAAAATGACTCCATAATCACAATGCTGAGTCACACAGTACATTTTTTCCCACATTGCACCTAATTTAACACAATCCAAGCAAACCCAAAATAAAACAGTCACAAGGACTCTGCATGTCCCAGGGCTTTACTCAAGGACACAATCTTGATATGCAAGCTCTATAATTCCTCATGAGCTGCCCTAATTTGGCTTGAACATGCAACATTTGTACTGCCACCCAGACTCACATAAACTCACATACTACCACTGTCTCGGGCCCTTGTTTCCCTCTTTCTCATTCATTTTCTCATTCTCATTGCACCCATCCATCATTTTCAGCCCTTGGAGAAGCTCACATCCAAAACAAAAATTTACAGATAATTTACTCTTTGTCATCTACAGATAATTTACCTCCCTGTCATCCAAGATGTTCGTGTCTTTCTTTCTTCAGTTGTAAAAAAAACTATGTTTCTTTAGGAAAACATTCCAGAATTTCTCTCCATATAGTGGACTTATATGGTGCCCCTGAGTTTGAACTTCCAAAATGCAGGTTAAATGCAGCTTTAATGGGCTCTAAACGATCTCAGCTGAGGAAGAAGGGGCTTATCTAGCGAAATGATCGGTTAGTTTCCCAAAAAAATATACAATTATATACTTTTTAACCTCAAATGCTCATCTTGTCTATTCTCTGCGATGCGCATGCGAACTCTGTGTAATCCGGGCCAATATAGTTAGGGTATTTAGAAAAACCATCTCATTTTCTCCTCCAGCTTCAAAATCGTCCTACATCGCTGTTTTACATTTTTTTGTTAAGGGCATTTGATCTTCTTTGTATTGGCCCGGATTACACAGAGTTCGCATGCGCATCGCAGAGAATAGACAAGATGAGCATTTGAGGTTAAAAAGTGTATAAATTGTACCATTTTTTTTTTTAGAAAATAACTGATCGTTTTGCTAGATAAGACCCTTCTTCCTTCAGCTAAGATCATTTAGAGCCCTTTGAAGCTGCATTTAAAGGGGTCATCGGATGCCCATTTTCCACAAGTTGATATGATTCTTTAGGGTCTTAATGAAAAGTCTCTAATATACTTTGATTAAAAATTCTCAATGGTTTTGTAAAACAACACCCTTTTTACCTTGTCAAAATCAGCTCAGCAAAAATCATCTTATTCTAAGGGGTTGTTCCTTTAAGTGCAAATGAGCTCTGCTCACCCCGCCCCTCTCTTCTCTCTGTGGAAAGACGGTCTTGTTTACTTTATCCGCATTTAGCCGCTAAACTTCTTAACTACCACGTTATAAGGAAAGGCGATCACAAAGATTCATAAAAAAATGCTTATACTCACTTCTGCTGTAAGTGAAGCTGGATCACGAATGACTCGCGCGAACATAGACGGATATATGTAGATCGAGAGGCGCATTCCCTTCACAAACAAATGTAATCTACTGCATCTTCAGCTGCTCAGATGTCGGGAGTAAATGACGACCACTACGTTCATTATTACATCCAGCACCACAACACCTCAATCGCTCAATCGGAGATATTCACACATTAATGTTCAAACAACATGAAAAAGTGAACTTAGCATCCGAAAACCCCTTTAAAGGAGAAGTCCACTTCCAGAACAACAATTTACAGATAACGTACTCACCCCCTTGTCATCCAAGATGTTCACGTCTTTCTTTCTTCAGTCATAAAGAAATTATGTTTTTTGAGGAAAACATTTCAGGATTTTTCTCCGTATAATGGACTGATATGGTGCCCCGATTTTAAACTTCCAAAATGCTGTTTAAATGCGGCTTCAACTGATCCCAAATGCGGTTGTAAATGATCTCAACCGAGGAAGAAGGTAGGGAAACAATCGGTTATTTTCATGAAAAAAATACAATTTAAATACTTTTTAATCTCAAACACTCGTCTTGTCTTGCTCTCCCTGAACTCTGTGTATTCTGGCTCAAGACAGTTAGGGTATGTCGCAAAACTCCAACCAATATTTTGTCCCTCAACTTCAAAAATCATTTCAAAATCATCCTACATCGCTGCAGAAGTACCGACCCAGTCTTTGCAAAGTGAACATGCAAAGAAGATCAAACACCCTTAACAAAAAGGTAAAACAGCTATATAGGATCTCTTTCTTACCTTTTTATAATCTGAAGAACCTGAAGATGGTTTTAACAATGTCCTTACTACCTTTCTAGGCCTTGAACGTGTCACTTGCATTGCTGTTTATGCAGGCTCAGAAAGCTCTCAGATTTCATCAAAAATATCTTAATTTGTGTTCTGAAGATGAACGAAGGTCTTACGGGTTTGGAACTACATGAAGGTGACTAATTAATGACAGAATTTTTATTTTTGGGTGAATTAACCCTTTAAAATGTCCCTTCATTTACCCTCCCCTCCCCATCCAGTCACGTTATCTCGTTTTCCACCTCGCTGGAATCTGAGTACTTAGGCGGTTATCAGGGCTCCTGGATTTAGAAGGCTCTGGGTGCCCATGTAGGGGACTAACAGAAGCGCTGCAGACATTTATAGAGAGACAAGTGATAAGAGTCCTCATACTTAAAGACTCCATTAGCAACACCACTGACCCAGGAGCACAAACACAGGGCAAAGCAGTCAGTCAACATGGTAAGTGGACACACTTTTTTTTTCCTGATTTTGAATATAATGACAATTAATTTGAAATTAACAGAGAGAGGATTTATAACAGTGTACCTAGAAGCACTCTTTAAACAATTTTTCTATTAATATTGTTATTTAATTTAAGCAAAGATAGCCAAAAAAGCATAAATATGTTCTTATTCTGTGGCAAACATCAAAAAAGTAATTTTAATAAGCCTCATTATGTATATTTATTGCTATGGACTGTTATACTGTGTGCTTCCATTTTTTATTTAATTTTATTATTATTATTATTATTTTTTTTAAAGGCTAGTAAGAAAGCTGCAGCTAAGAGGGGGAAAACTGCTCAGAGGGGCTCCTCCAATGTCTTCTCCATGTTCGAGCAATCACAAATACAGGAATTTAAAGAGGTCAGTTTGTATTATATAAAAACCCAAAGTAAACAATTTATATATGAGTGAAGCCAGATATAAAAAGTTGTATATATACAGTACATTCACATAAAGTAATAGCAAATCTCAGTTGCTTACATATAGCATATTCATGAAAAGTGATATGTACCCTAGCCTAGCAAATCTCAAATGCTTGATTGTTGTATTGGAAAATGTAAACTATATACATCTAGCTCTAATGTGCTAAATACAATAAGGCATTTTTTTGTAAAGCTGTTTTAAAACAATGTGTATTTTAAAAAGCTGCATAGGAAAGTACCAGCATCAGTTGATATCAGGCTAGACTGATTAAATATAATATATTATCCAGTATAAATCATGTAACATACATTAAATGCTTTTTTTACAGGCATTCGGCTGCATAGATCAGAACCGGGATGGAGTTATTAACAAAGCTGATCTGAAGGAAACTTATGCACAACTAGGTATATAAAATGCATTTGTTGGAGAATTTCAGAATAGTTTTATTATACATCTGAATCATCACATAAGCAGACAGCTTTTTAAATAAGCATTGAATACTATGTTTGTGCAGGAAAGCTGAATGTGAGTGATGAAGAGCTGGAGTCTATGCTAACAGAGGGAAAAGGGCCCATCAACTTTACTGTCTTCCTCACTCTCTTTGGAGAAAAGCTCAATGGTATAACTAAACTTTTAAGATTTTAAGACCTTGATGAATAAGAAAAAAGTCTATTGGGACTTAAAGTGTTGAGGATTTATTATAATTTGTGTTTATTATAATTTGTGTAATCAGGCACAGACCCAGAAGAAACTATCCTTGCTGCTTTTAAACTATTTGACCCAAATGCTACAGGAGTTGTCAATAAGGATGAGTAAGTGTATAAAACAGATCACAAAAATGTGTTTAAAATGTATTTTCTAAGGACAATTGATGGATTGGAGTCATTTTGTTTCAGGTTCAGGAGACTGCTAATGAACCAAGCTGATAAATTCACAGCAGAAGAGGTTAATATTTGCATTTATGAATACAAACTGCATTTTAAAAATATTTAGTCACATAAAATGCATAAAAAATAAATAGATACGGATAATGTGTCCCCATCTTTCTGCTATCACAAGCAATGGAGTTTCGATAGCCTATATTATCAGGTGCTATGATAAGAATGTGTACTTTTTACAGAATCTCTTGTTGTAATGATGTTCTAATCTATTTGATTCTGTTTCAGGTTGACCAGGCTTTTGCAGTGGCTCCAATAGATGTGGCTGGGAATATTGACTATAAATCACTTTGCTACATTATCACGCATGGTGATGAAAAAGAGGAGTCTTGAATAAAGACAAATCTTCCATTGCATTTGAAATTTCTCAGTTCAGTTCAGTTCAGTCAACCCTCAGGCATATCAAAAGTTTTTTTTATTATTCATTTCAAAACAAGATTTATTGGTCTGGTAGTGCTAGATAGAACAAAGTCAAGGCAAGTAATGCAAATTGCTTGCTGTCACATGTAATTGTACGGTTAGGAGCAGTGCACTACAAGACTGTTATATTGGACTATACTGTACATAACTAACTGAACATTACAGAATAGCATACTGGTTGCTCACTTGTAAATTATGTCTGTAATTGCTGCCCCCCACAGGTGGTTTTGTTAAATTGCAATTAGTAACTGGAACTTGTGAGGCCCTTGAATTCTTGGACTATGAGTGGTGCATTTTCTCAAACCTCTAATAAACTTCATACTCAGTTGCTATGCTTTTTTAAAATTGTTTAACTTCTAGTAGAAATAATGCAATTATGTTTTAAATATGATAAACTTAAAAGAACCCAACCTTTTCAGAAATGGTAAAGATATTTCAGTATGACTTTCTTGCTTCTCCGAAAAACTAACAAAGATTTCTTGAAAATGTCTGTTTTTTTTTTTTGTTTGTTTGTTTTTCTGTGAATGTTCTTCAAAATTAGACTTCTGCATTCAGAAAGAAATGCATACAAGCTTGGAATGACTTTAGGGTGAGTTAAATGATGCCAGATTTTTTTTATTTTTTTTTTTATTTAGTATTATTATTATTATTATTTTTTTTTTTTCAAAGTAAATAAGACAAAGATTATGGTAACATTTTATTTTGGGTGAGCTTAGCCAGTTTTTACTGATTGTGTGTTTAAAGTGAGCATATTACAGTAATAGGTCCAACTTCAATATGTACATAAATTTCAGGATGTGGTGCATCCTTGGGAATAATCACTTTGGATCTAAAATAAACTCTTGCCCCCAGTGAGGGGTAAGTTGAGCCACATGGAATTAAACTGTGCCACTGATTATGCTAAAAGTAAAACTGAACCTTTCCACCTCATGCTGTATCAAAGGAAGGGAAATTTAGTAAAAATGACTTCTTAACAGAAGTCGTCTTCTTGTGATGGACTGGCAATCAACCAGGGAGTTTCCTCACCTGTGGCTCAGGATGCTGGGTTGGGCTCCAGTTCCCCGTGACCCTTATAAGGATAAAAAGGTTTGGAAAATAGAATGGATGAATGGATGACTTTTAAAAGATTTATTTAAAGACACATTTCACAACTTAAACGGCATTTTTTACATTATTTAAAATTTATTGTGGGCAATTGAATTCAATGGGCAATGGGCAATGGGCAATTTTCATAAACAAGGTCTATTTAAAATACTCAGAAAAAAATCAAGTTCAAAACAAAAAAATACAAAATCTTTGGTCTAAAATTAATGAAATATAATGTACAATTACAGAAAAATAATACTTTATAATCATAAAACGGGGCGAGGCACTGACTTAACTTACCCCAGGACTTTTGGCTCAAATTACCCAACTCCTACCTTATTAACAATCTTGTATCATCCAGCAGTTTAGAGCTAACATCATGCTAACAGTATAGCCTTGTATTATAACTTCATAAAGCACAGACACGAGTGTGATTTATTTATTTTTTATTGTCTGTTCAGACACAATAAGTCCCTGTACATAAAAATCCCATGGGCCTCTCTGCATCATATGGTAAAATGGATAATTCTTCAAATATTTGTGGTCATATCACCAATTTTGATTAAGGCCCCCCCATGCTCCCCTACTTATTAGGCACATATTAATTCCTTATTCTGCATGGCCATATTCTGCATCCTTTAACTCGACCCAATACCTAAATCCTACCTAATAATATCATACCAATAATAATACCAAATGCCTAAACAAGTACTTTACTAACTATTAATAAGCAGCAAAATAGGAGTTTATTGAGGAAAAACTAAATTTCCCCAAAAAAAAACTGTACTCAAAATACAGTGCCCTCCAAAAATATTGGCACCCATGGTAAATATAAGCAAAGGCAGCTGTGGAAATAAATTTGCATTGTTTATCCTTTTGATCTTTCATTCAAAAAATTCAGAAAATTCCAATCTTTCATTGAAGTAAAAAGATAAAAAGTGGGGGGAAAATCTCATTATGAAATACATGTTTTTCTCTAGTTCATATTGGCCACAATTATTGGCACCCAATTATTACAAAAAGTCCTTTTCCCAAGATAACAGCTCTGAATTTTCTCCTATAATCCCTGATGAGTTTGGAGAACACCTAACAAGAGATCAGAGGCCATTCCCTCATACAGAATCTCTCCAGATCCTTCAGATAAGATTCTAAACACGGCCCATTATAAGATTTCTAACAGTGACAGTCAGGTTTAGATTTTTTTATCTTTTAGTATTTGATAGAATCCATGATACCATGTATCATTTTTAGTTTCATCTGACCATAGAAGCCAGTACCGTTTGAAGTTCTAGTCGTATCTGACAACTAAATATGCTGGAGTTTGTATTTGGACAACCAAGCAGGATTTCTCTTGAAACCCTCCTAAAAAACATGTGGTGATGTAGATAGCCATCTGAATTTTTTTTTAGGCTTTCTGGCCCCAAGACTCAACTAATCTCTGCAATTCTCCAGCTGTGATCCTTGGAGAGTCTTTGGCCACTCAAAGTCTCCTCCTCACCATCCATTATGACGATATAGACACACGTCCTCTTCTAGGCAGATTTGTAACATCTTTACTTGATTGGAACTTCTTAATTATTGCCCTGATGGTGGAAATGGGGATTTTCAATGCTTTAGCTCTTTTCTTACAGCCACTTTCTATTTTGTGAAGCTCAGCAATCTTGTTCTGCACATCAGAACTATGTTCTTTAGTTTTACTCCTTAAGATGGACAATTAAGGGAATACTCAATACTCCTAGTCACACTGGTGTGCTAAAAAATGTAAAATGAATGGGAATATATTTCAGAGATATTTTACTCATAAGAATTTCTAGGGGTGCCAATAATTGTGACCATTGTAAACTAGAGAAAAACATTTACTTCATAATTAGTTTTTTAGTAGAATTTTGTGAATTTTTTGAATGAAAGATCAAAAGGATAAACAATGCAGATTTATTTCCATAGCTGCCTTTGCTCATATTTACCAAGGATGCCAATATTTATGGAGGGCACTGTAGGTTGGAAATTAACATTTATTTATGTTCAATAAATGAACGTTTATTAACAAGTTGAATAAATAATAATTAAATTATTTTTTTTAATTGCTTATTAAATGTTCACCTTTTGATTATTACTAACACCTCTTGTAATTATGTGTCTAAATTCTTAATATACAACTTATTTTGGGTTAATTTAGTAAATCTTAACAATAGTTGAGTTAAATAATACTACCAACAGAGTTGGATTAAACATTTGCCCATATTTTACCCAGTGCCTGGTTGTATTTAACCCAGCATTTTTATATGTCCACTACTTTTATTACTACCATGGGATTGTTGATATATAATAGCCATTTTTATACAATGAAAGTGGGTGCTTACCACTGATCTATAATAGAGAGTCATTATATATAGATCAGTGGTGCTTACCATCTATAGATTGCCTCTCTTTTTGGCTGTTTATATATTGGAAATTAACATTATTAAATAATTTTTGGGTGAACCATCCCTTTAATCATTAGACAAACTCCCTTTACTTTCCCTAATACTCGTCTATTACATAGAGATTACAATTCATCAGTATTCGGTACAGGCCCATTCCATAGAAATACGATATGCAAATAACCTGTGAATTCCGGAAGTGACACAGACGCGCATGTGCAGAACTGTCAAACAGCGAAAGACTGGAAACTCAGCGCTAATGTCATCATCAACACCACCCAAACACTAAAAACACGGCTCGACTGATGTGTCAAATACTTTATTATTTGCCTTTCAACCATGGGACCTCGACGTAAATTACAAAAACAACTCCGCTGGTGCATCTTGGCTGGGAATATAATCTGTTTTCCACCTCAGAAGTTTGCGTGCTGAATGAAAACAGTCCGCTGAACTCGTTGAGCGCGAAACCTGACAATCCGTGGACTGGAAAAATGTGATTCAGGAAATTCAGGCGTAGTTTCGCTCGTCCGGTTGTTTACACGTTTTTCGGACGACGTTTCTGCTTATGTAAAGTACTTTTTCAGAAATTGTTGTCTTGGGATCTTACTAACTGGGGGTTGGATAGTGACACGTTGCGCGCTAAGCTAATTTAGCATTTAACTCGGGTGATTTAGAAGCACAGTAATCCGTTTAGAAGACGTTGAAGCTTTAAAAGACGCACAAATCTACATACAAAACACGGGAGACAAGGAACGTGAACCTGGATGATTTAAGACAGTCGTGGTGGGACTGCGTAACGTTAGTTTCGGTTGGCCTGATTTGGGAGCAGTAAAGCTGAAGCATCTCATTAATTTCACGTTTTCTCTTGGGATGTCTACTGATGGGTGCAGGTGATGACCTGTAAGTGAACTTATCTTCAGAGTGTGTGTTAGAAGAGGATCATGATGGCTCAGCAGGAGAATGGACGTCTGTCGTCTGAGGACACTATGAGTGTGAGGACTCTGGGGAGTCAGTTTGATGAGGAGAGCTCTTTCGGATCGGACTCTGAAATCAACGGGTTCCCCAGCTCGAGACGAACTGACAAGTATGGATTCATCGGAGGAGCCCAGCAGTATTCAGCCGAATCGTAAGTGCACTGGTTTGCAAGGCTGTTCAGTGGGTCCCATCAGATCCTGTTTGTGCAGCTTGATTTTGGGTGGTAATCAGAGTCACGTGATGAAGCGTGGAACAGAAAATACTGCATGTTTGGACTTTAATGGGTGTGTGAGTAGTAGGGAAGCATTTGAGAATAACATAGTTTAGATTCTTGACACAATTAAACAGAAGTATTCAAAACAAAAGAATCTGTTTTGCTTAACCTTTTTAATGGCATAATATATGTGTGTATTATATGTATGCAGGCCTATATATTCATTATGATGTCTAATGCAATAAGAATTAATAAATAAATATAGACATCTCTTCTAAAAAGTTAAATACTTTATTCCTGGTGGCAAGTGTAGCCTTTTAATGAAACCCTTTGAATAATACTATTATTATTATTATTAATAATAATAATAATAATTATAACAACAACAATAATAAATAATAATAAGTATTATTATCATGATCACATTCACTACCAACAAACGTTTTGAATCATTAAAGATTTTTTAGTTTTAAGTTTTATTTTGTGTTTTAAGTCTCTTATGCTCACAAAGGCTACATTTATTTGATCCAAAATACATTAAAAACAGTAATATTTTGATTCAGTTTTTCTTAACATTCTGTATTTAATATCTATTGTTTATGTGTATATTGTGAATTATTAATTTTACAATTATTATTAGAGTAACTGTTATAAAAATAATTCATTGATAATTAAATGTGTAATATAACTAAATATATATAATTAAATGTTAAAATATAATTAGGTAACATTGTCTTGCATTACCAGTCAAAAGTTTTTGAAAAGTAATATTTTTAATGTTTTTTTAAAGTCTCTTCTGCTCACCAAGCCTGTATTTATTTGTACAGCAAAAAGTTACATTTGGAATTTTTTTTGTGCCATTTGTTTTCTATTTGAATATATTTAAAATGGAATTTATTCCTGTCATTTTGGATTTTTTTTTTTTTTAGCAGCATTACTCCAGTCAAATGATCCTTCAGAAATCATTCTAATATTTTGATTTGCTGCTCAAAAACATTTTCTTTGATGAATAGAAAGTTTAGAAGAACAGCATTTATCTAAAATAAAACTCTTTTGCAACATTATAAATGTCTTTATCATCACTTTTGATTAAAGTATCATTGTATTATTTTAAAAAAGTATTAATTTAAATAATTTCTTAAAAAAATAAATAAATAAAAATTATACTGACTCCAAGCTTTTGAATGGTATAGTGTATAATGTTACAAAAGCTTTTTATTTCAGATAAATGCTGATCTTTGAATCTTTCTATTCATCAAAGAATGAAGGTTTGGTGAACAGAAGAGACTTTTTTAAAAAACATTAAAAATGTTACTGTTCAAAAACTTTTGACTGGTAGTGTACTTCTTATAGCAATAACAGTAAATTATGCATAATTACAGCTAACCCTAAACCAAATCCTAGTCCTAACCCCTACCATATAGTATGTACAAGTTATTCATTAATATTACTTAGTACTATATATTATAATATACACACACAACATTAAACAAATATTGTAAATTACAAAATTATTACAAAAGAGCTGTTTGTAAAAAAAAAAAAAAAAAAAACTCTTTTTCAGTTTTTGGTTGTATGTGTGTGTATGTATACATACATTTATATAGTTATATTGTATACAGTTCATGTCATGTGACTGTTCCCATTACATTAGTAATTGAGCTGTAATTATGCTTAATACATTCCTACACCCTTTTTTGCAAAGCACCACAATCCCTCCTTGTAAAAAAGGAAAATGTGGGGTTGGTGGCTAAATTAACTAAAGAAACTAAATCAAAACATAGCATGCAACCAAGTATTGTAAACTTACCAAGATTAACCAGTCTATTCTGAGAGGTAATTAATCTTTTTTGTGTGACTCGTTGAACCAGTTTTGACGGATGTATGAAACTGTCAGTTTTCTTTTCATTGGAATTGGGCTTAAAAAGTTCTATGTTAGTTTAATTGATGTGGTTTGAATGGAGTGTCAGGGCGTTTCATCCTCACTTGCTTTGTAGCCGGTTGCAGTCCTGTTAAAGCTTCCTGTCTTTTATCACCGAGGCATCTGCTCCAGGTTGGCGTCTTTAATAAAGACACTGCAGTCTACAGAGAAGAACACATTTGTGTTGTTTACAGATACACCTAGATTTGGGATTGTCACCACTCCATTGTGAGAATTAACGGTATTAAACAGTAGCCAGAGATGGCAGCAGGCCTGTCTTTTCGGTGTGAATTGTTAAAGAGCATGGAATAAATGAGTAAGTGATAGTTGTCCCTGTGTACTGAGTGTACAGGCGCTTTCCGTTTCCTGTGGTTTATGGGAGTGCTGGTGCCCTGAGGTTACACCGTCTCTGCCAACTGCTGGAGAGAGAGTGGCCCCAAACCTAACTCTCGTGAAAACGCTTCTGGGTTCCTCCGTTTTAAGTCAAAACTGCTCTTGAAAATGAAAAGGAAGTAAAACCTATAAGTTGTAGCTTAGTAGGAAAATATTTAAAGAAACATTACTTTCAGATCAAATTTCTAGTGGTTAGGATCGGTATCTAAGTAAAGGGGAAGCTAGCTGGTGGTTGGTGTGCTGGCAGACTGATATTTAAATGTCTCAGCCACAAGCTACATGGTTCAAAATTGAATAGGGGAAACATGAAAGAGAAAGATAACAGGCCTGTTCATCAGCATTGTAGGCTTAGGCAAAGTAGCTCACCACAGGTCAGATTCTCCCTGACATTAGTCAGGATGAAAGTGTCTAGTCATCGACTGAATGGTTATTTACATTAGTCATGAAATTGTTTTACCTAGGTTTCTTGTTTCAATTACTCATTTTTCTCATTTGGTGTCAGTAGGACTACAGCTCTTATGCACACCAAGCCTGCATATATTTGATTGAAATACAGTAAAAACAGCAATACTATGACTTATTATTACAATTTAAAATAAATAGTTTCTGTTTTAATGCAAGTTGTAATTTATTCCTGTGACACAAAGCTGTTTTTTTTCAGCGTCATTACTCCAGTCTTCAGTGAGACATGATCCTTTAGAAATCATTCTGATGTGATGATTTGATGCTTAAGAAACATTTCTTATTATTATCAATGTTGAAAACAGTTGTGCTGCTTTATGATTTTGTGGAAACTGTCTGGAATAAATTTTTTTTAATGGTTCTTCGATGAATATAAAGACTAAAATAGCAGCTTTTGTTTTGTCTTTTGTAACATTGTAATTGTCTTTACTCTCACTTTTGTTTGTTTTAATGCGTCATTGCTAAAAAATAATATTACTTTACTTATTACTTAATATTACTTACTTACTAAATAAAATTGACCAATTAATAATTAATTACAAAATTGTTATTATTATTATTTTATTTTATTTTTTTAGTTTTTTGGGGGTTTTTTGGGGATTAATTGAGTCTCTTATGGTCATCAAGGCTGTGTTTATGTGATTTAAAATACAGAAAAAACAGTAATATTGTGAAATGTTTTTGTAATTTCTAATATTGGTTTCCTATTTTAATATACTTTAAAATATAATTTATTTCTGTGATGCAGTGCTGAATTTTCATCAGCCATTACTCCAGTCTTCGGTGTCACATGATCCTTCAGAAATCATTCTGATATGCTGATTTATTATCAATGTTGAAACTGCTGTGCTGCTTTAAATTTTTTAGGAAACTGTGGTACTTTAATTATTTGATGAATAAAAATAAAAAAGATTTTTTCTATTTTTTCGAAAATTAGAAATTTTCTAACAATATAAGTATTTGCTATTAATTTTTATCCATTTAATATCCTGAATAAAAGTATTAATTTCTTTAAAAAAAGAAAGAAAGAATGTACTGACCCCAGAATTTTGAATACTGGTGTATATTATAACACACAAAAAAATCTATTTTGACTAAACACTGTTCTTTTTAACTTTTATTTATCAAAGAATCATGAAAAAAAAGTATCACAGGTTCTAAAAAATATTAAGTAACACAATTGTTTCCAACATTGATTATTAATCAGCATATTGATTGTGTGACACTGAAGACTTTGCTTTGCTTCAAATAAATAAACTATATTTTAAAGTATATTAAAATAGAAAACAGTTATTTAAAATTGCAATTATATTTCACAAAATAAAATTTTTCTGTATTTTTGATTAAATAAATGCAGCCTTGATGAGCATAAGAAACTTCTTTAAAAAAAAAAAAAAAATCAGTTCTTACTGATCCTAAAATTTTGAACGGCACTATATAAGCTAATTATAAGTTACAGTAAAGTACACCATATAAAATTTATGAACACTTCAGAAAACTTAGCAGCTGTCCATACATTTGGTTTAAAAGAATTTTATTTGAGAAATCGTACTAGCTACTATAGTTATATTGTTGTTGTTGGTAAACTTGATGATTTTAAATATAGATCACAATTTCTTTCTTTCTTTTTTTTGTGATATTTATGTGTTTATGTGAAGGACTTGAATGTGATGAGTGACATGTTTGAGGTTTTTTTCATGGCGTCATCAAAAGTTCACAATGCTATTTTAGTTCTTTGTTCAGTGACTGTTGTTCTTCCCGCAGTTAGCTCAGCCTTTTTTTTTAAGTAGTATGTTTTTATAGTTTTATAGTTTTATAGTTGACCCGAAAAGAAAATTTGTCATCATTTACTCCTCGTCATATCGTTCCAAACCCTTATGACTTCATTTATTTTTTTCGTGGAACACAAAAGGAGAAGTTAAGCAGAATATTTACGCAGCTATTTTCCATACAGTCATAGTGTAGAACACAAGTATTATTAAAGAAGTCTGTTTGTATTAAATTTAATTCATATCTCATTTGCTGTTGTGCACATTCCAGGTTGCAATCGGTTTAAGAAATTTGTGAGAACTAATACATTTGGCGTCTCCTTTGATAAGTGAAATTTAGAGTTCTTATTTTATTTTTCTCTCTTACACAGGGCTCAAGATGTGCCTCTGGAAGTGTTAAGGCATAGGGAAGTCAAATGGTTGGATATGCTGAACCACTGGGACAAATGGATCAGTAAAAGGTTCAAGAAGGTAGGAGCTACGAATGACATTCACTAGATTCTTTAGTCAGATGTATTTTGTTCCACTGCATGTTCCCAGGAACAGATCAATGATGTAAGATGTTTCTCAATGCCTTGCATGTAAGCACTAGAAATAAAGGCATAGGTACACCAAACCATGAAAACATGAGGAAATCGTCTCCATCATATCATATCAGGGCTTGGGGCTTTAAATTATTACTGTCATCTTCCTTCTTTTTTCTTCCCCTTCTCGTTTTTCCCCTCATTGACTTGCTCAGACAGTCCTACTGCTGCTAAGATTAATTAAAAACCTCAGCGAAATGACACCATGACACAGTCGTTCCAGCACAGCCCTGTCTGGACAAGCCTAGTTTCACATCAGCTCTCCTTATATGGTCTTCAGTGATGTGTGTATCTATTAGTCTGAGTGTTCACCTCTGTTTTTCTCTCAAGCTTTATAAAGCTTTCACTGGGAGTGAACCGTCTTCAGGTAAAGACAACAGAAGAGTTTTGCCAAAGGATTTCTTAACAGTCTTTGTTGGCCTTTATGTTTGCATGCCTGTGTAACCGTGTGTGCTCGTCCTTGTGCCACACAGAATTTGAAAGCAAATGAGACGCAATTCTAGGGTTGGAAATTGAGAACCGGTTCTTGCTGAAACCAGATGAATTTCATGATTTTCAAGGCAAATCCAGAATAACGTTACTATCTTTATCTATCTATCGTTATCTTTATCTATCTTTAACGTTATCTATCTATCTCTTTTTTTTATTTATACATATCTATCTATCTATCTATCTATCTCTTTTTTTATTTATACATATCTATCTGTCTATCTATCTATCTATATATCTATCTATCGATCTATCTATCTATCTATCTATCTCTTTTTTATTTATACATATCTATCTGTCTGTCTATCCATCCATCCATCTATCTATCGATCTATCTATCTATCTATCTATCTATCTATCTATCTATCTATCTATCTATATCTATCTATCTATCTATCTATCTATCTATCTTATCTATCTATCATTATTATCTATTCTATTTCTTTCTGCATATCTATCTCCTATCTTATCCATCTATCCATCCATCATCTATCTCTGTCTCTATCTATCTATCTATTCTTTTTTGTATTTTTGTATTTATACATATCTGTCTGTCTATCTATCTATCTATCTCTTTTTTTTTTATATATATCTATCTGTCTGTCTGTCTAGCTATCTATCTATCTATCTATCTCTTTTTGTATTTTTTTGTATTTATACATATCTATCTATCTATCTATCTATCTATCTCTTTTTTATTTATATATATCTATCTGCCTACCTATCCTATTCTATCCTATCTATCGGATTATATCTGTCTGTCTATCTATCTATCCAATATCTGTCCATCCATCCTATCCATCTATCCATCCATCTATCTTATCTATCTATCTATCCTATCTATCTATCTATCATTTTTATCTTTTCTCTTTTTATTTATGCATATATCTGTCTTGTCTATCCATCCATCTATTCCATCCATCCTATCTATCTATCGATCTCAATCTATCTTATCTATCATCTATCTCTATCTTTTTTGTTATATATCTATCTGTCTTGTCTATCCATCCTATCCATCCATCTCCTATCTATCTATCTATCTATCCATCCTATCCATCCTATCCATCTATCTATCTATCTATCTCTATCCTTTTGTTTATGCATCTGTCCGTCTGTCTCCATCTGTCTGTCTATCTATTTCAAATCATCTATCTATCTATCTCTTTTTTTATTTATCCATCCTATCTTATCGTCTTATTATCTTTCCGAATTTCTCCCTCCATTCATATTATCCTCTATCTCTATTATCTATCTCTCTTTATTTTATCACTATCTATCATCTGTCTATCCATCCATCCATCTATCCATCCTTCTATCTATCTTATCATCTATCTATCTATCTATCTTTCCTTCTTCTATTTCTTTTTATTTATATTATCCATCTGTCTATCTATCCATCTATCCTCCATCCTAATCTATACTCTTTCTTATTTTTCTCTTTTCTTGTTTACATTTCTTTTATTTTATATATCCTTGTCCGGTCATCCATCTATCCTATTATTATCTATCTATCTATCTATCTATCTATCTCTTTTTGTGATTTTCTGTCTTTTTATTCCTATCATCCACTCCTCTTACATTTCTCCTGTCTATCTATCTATCTATCCATTTTTATTTATCATACTATCCTATCTATCTACTCTATCTATCTATCTATCTATGTTTTGGTTTCTCTTCTTTTTATTTCCATATCTATCTTCGTCTGTCCTATCTATCTATCTTTTTTATTTATACATATCTATCTGTCTATCTATCTCTTTTTTATTTTTTATCTATCTACCTATCTATCCATCCTTTTTATTTATACATCTATCTATCTATCTATCCTATCTATCTATCTATCTCTATTTATCATATCTATCTGTCTATCTATCTATCCATCTATCTTATCTCTTTTTGTACATATTATCTATCTATCTATCTATCTATCTCTCTTTTATTTATATATCATATCTATCTATCTATCTATCTATTTTATTTATACATATCCTATCTTATCTCCATCTATCTATATCTTTTTTTATTTATATATTATATCTGTCTGTCTATCCATCCTGTCCATATGTCCATCTAATCTATCTATCTATCTATCCTATCTATCTATCTATCTCTTTATCTCTTTATATTATACATCTATCTATCTCTCTATCTATCTTTTATTTGTGTCATGATGTAAAATGACTTCATCCCATACAAAAAAATAAATTATAGCTATGTATTTAATATATGTTTATGTATTATAATATATATTATATAAATATATATAATTATATATATAATTTTTTTCATAGATACTACATCCTAATATTTGATGCTTGTGTCCACTTGTAGTTTTAAAAAATATTGATTTACAGTTGAGGTCAAGGATACACCTTGGAATCTTAAAATTAATGAATTCAAAGGGTTATTTTACTCAAATATGAAGGGATCATACAAAAAATGCATGCTTTATTTTGCAAGATGTAAAGTTCTTCTGTAGCTTCTGGGGGACAAAAAAAAATGATATTCTTGGCAAAATAAAGAAATGTACACATCTTCATTCTGTTCAAAGCTTACCCCGTTCTTAATGCAATCATTTTTGCTCTCCAGTCAGTGGTGTTTGAACCTTCTTGTAATGGTTGCATATGAGTCCCTCAGGTGTCCTCAGTGTGAAAAGATCATACAAAATCATAGTCATTGTTGGAAGGGGTTCAAAAACAAAAAATGGTCAGGAAAACAAACATAAAAAAACAAACAATAACAACAAAAAAAACTAAGAATCCGTGGGACCTGAAGGATTTTTTTAATAACAGTGGGCAGTTTAACCGTTCAGGACAAACAAAGGGACTCATGAACAACTATCCACTAAACCAAAAACATAGCTGTAGATCATTCAGGTAACAATTTTAGCATTAGTAAGAATCAAAGCATGCAAACTTTTTAAGGGGTAATTTTTTTATAAATTCAACTACTATTTTCTCTTGTGGACTATAAGTAAACATCTTTTTATGTACTAAATAAATTTATGATTTATGAAATTTTTGTATGATCCCTATTTTGGTAAAATAATTAACATTTTGCAGATTCCTCAAGGTGTATGTAAACTTTTGACTTCAACTGTATTTATTTAATCAGTGTATCCTTAGAAGTATTGCAATGGCAATAAACAGAAAAAGCAACTTTATATTGTTTCTGGCCTTTATTGGTCACGTGTAACAACAAAACCAGTACAGCCAGTGTTGTATGACAAGAATCTTTAGGGAGCCCAAATCATCACGTAGAATCAGAGCCAGCATGGTTGCAACGTTAAATCATAAAGTGGCTTTTGTGTTAAAGGGAAACTGACATATTTGTGTGAAATAACCGTTTGAAAATGACGCCTGGAGTACCTCCCAGTCTCAGATTTATGTAATCACTGTGAACGCATGCTGGTCCCTGCTTATCTGAATATTTCCACATCAGTGTCTGACGTTTAGACATGTGTCACCCACAGGTGCGACTGCGATGTCAGAAAGGAATCCCTCCATCATTGCGAGGCAGAGCCTGGCTCTACCTGTCGGGTGGAAAAGTGAAAAGAGAACAAAACCATGGGAAGTTCGAAGTGAGTCAGTTGTACATACTTGATTAAAGCTGATGTGTAGTGGTCACACTAGAGGGTGTTTTATCATTATGCATTTTTAACTGTAAACTGCTTACAATTAGTCTACAAAAACACATGAATATAGGATATGCCTATGAGATTAATCTGCGTTTGTGTCGTCATTAAATAGGAGCTGGATAGCATGGATGGAGACCCTAAGTGGGTTGATGTGATAGAGAGAGATCTACACAGACAGTTCCCCTTCCATGAGATGTTTGTGTCCCGAGGAGGTCACGGGTTAGTCTACACAATTTTATATACATATATTTGTATGCATTTCTGATGTATTTTATTTCTGACTGGTCTATTTTGTTTGGTCTGTCTGTTTGAGCAGGCAGCAGGACCTGTTCCGGGTGTTAAAGGCTTATACCCTGTACAGACCAGATGAGGGTTACTGCCAGGCTCAGGCTCCTATAGCAGCAGTGCTTCTGATGCACATGCCTGCTGAGGTACAGTGCATTATAAAGTTGTTTGCAATGCTTATTCTAGTGCACATTCTCATTAGAAACAGCTGTAATGCTTAATTGATTGATTAAGTGTTTTATTGGTCTATGTTATTCAGGATGCATTTTGGGGTCTGGTTCAGATTTGTGAGAAGTACCTCCCTGGATATTACAGCGCAGGCCTGGTAAGACTTCTAAACATTACTACTTATCAAATCCAATCCAAAAAGGTGAAACAGGAAGTTCTTGTAAGATCCAGGTGCCATTATGTGTAAAAGTTCGTTATCTATTGCCTGGTGACATTATGAAGGTCCTACATTTTACAACAGTGTAATAAAACATTTGAATGATGAGCATTGTGAACGAAGACCATCTATTATGAACTTCATAGTTTTAGGTAATTGAAACCTTATCTGGGTTCCTCACGCACATTCTCAGGTTCATAGTTTGCATTCTATTTATAGCGTTCATATCTGAAGTTCCCGTTTTCAATCTGCAAGCATTGAGTCATGTTTCCTGAGATCAAAAAAAATATGCTGTAGGTGCCAGTAAAATCAAAATAAAGCGTCTTTTGTTTTTTTGCTCAAAGGTGATGCAAGTATCACAAATGTAGGGTGGTAAATTAAACAACTGTGGGCAAAATTATTTTAGATTTAATCTATGATCCTTCATTAGAGTTGTAATCTGAAATCTGAAAAGAAGGGCACTGTTTCCTCCAAGGCAAAGAAAAAACCCCATGGTCTTGATGCCCGTGTTTTTTGTGTTGTAGGAGGCTATACAGTTGGATGGAGAGATCTTAAATGCGTTATTAAAACGCGTGTGCCCTCCAGCATATCGCCACCTTGAGAAACACAAGATAGAGCCCATCCTCTACATGACGGAGTGGTTCATGTGTGCATTTTCCAGAACTCTACCCTGGGCATCTGTGCTCAGAGTGTGGGACATGTTTCTGTGTGACGGTGAGATTGACTTACACATGTTACCTAGGGGTGTACGATAATGACAAAAAATGTTATCTCAGTATTTTGCTGGCCGTGTTATTTTGCCAGTACTTTGACAGGACTGCCGTGGACAGCTGACTCCCAAAGAATTTGATATTTTTCATATTCTGTGCAATGGTTTATTTGCAGTAGTAACGTAAATTAACTTTTCCAACAAGTTTAAATTGATTTTTACCATTGAAGAATTACAGTGGGTTAGAAATTTTTTTCTAACCTACTGTAATTAAATGTATGCATCATCTTTTGTTTCAGATTGCTAATTTTAATCAATAAATTCAAATAGTGAGACACTATAGGGCTGTTACCAATCAAATGAAATAAACAACATATATAACAAAATTCTTGTTATATCCCTTCAGAGAAGGCACATGACTTCTGCATTGCATGAGACCATATATAATGACGATATTTTTCCTATTTAAAACTTGACTCTTCTGTACTTACATTGTGTACTAAGACTGACGAAAAATGAAAGCCATATCGACCTAGAAAATCACAATTTATTTTATTTTTCGTCTGTCTTTGTACACGATGTAACTACAGAAGTGTCAAGTTTTAAATAGGAAAAATATCGAAACTCTTTGGTCATATTTGAGCAAGATGCTAACAGTCTAATTGGATTCAATGATCTATGCCAAGCTATGCTAAAAGTGCTACCGCCAGACCTGGAGATCGGCTGAATGGATTCGAAAACGGTAAAACTCCACTGTTTAACTCTAGGGGAGTTGAAAAATGAGCCTATTTTCAAAAAAAGTGGAGTGTTCCCTTAAGAAATAAGCTTATTTGACATCAGAGTTTTACATACCAATTAAATCATACAATTCTCAATTTCAATTTCGATATCACGGGAAAACCCAATAGTGTAACAAATATTCAAACAAGTTCAAACATTATTTGTTTGTTCAAAAATTATTCTATTATTATTATTTTATTACAAATGAAAAGATGCTTTAGGGAAAAACAGCAGATGCAATTTCAGTCTCTGCCAGCAGATGGCGCTTATGGAATAAAGGCTGCATCTGAAAGCCTAGTCAGCTGACTTGCTGCCTCGCTGCTTAGAAGGCTGTGAAGGCAACTCTAGAAACAGTTTTGGACAGACTTCAGAGGCAGTGTAACATGAAGTCGTTGCTAGGTTACCTAATGGTTGTACATTTGTAGAAAAATGATCTTCAACAGTTATGTATAAATGATTTAATAATACATAACGACCTCAATGTCATTGTCATTGAAGGTCTGTGTGTCAGAAAAGACAGCAGGTCATTGTTATTAGTGGCTGTTTCGTTAATGTTGGTAGTATATTGTAAGTATTCTTATTTACTACTCATTTGAATCATTTTAACATTTTTGTAAAATACTTTTGTTACAAACAATATTATTTATTATGCTTTTTACACTATTGCTATTCATAAAGTATATCATGGTCAAAATCTCATCTGTTATATTATATAAAGTATGAATGCAACTTTAAATGAATTATATAAAGGCAAATGAAAAAAAAAAAATGCCATGTAAACATTTAAACAGTCAGAACTCTTCAGAGATACAATAATATAAACCCCGTTTCAATATTTGGGATAATATTTCCAGTATTTGTGAACCGTGATCTTGCTCTGTCTGCTAATATTTCAGTATTTTTTCCTCTTTGTGTTCGTCTTCAGTGTCTCTGGCCTTTGTTAACGGGTGTTTTAAATAGTTAATATTTCCACACGTTACATATATGTCTGGTCAATCGGTGCATCTGTACAAAGTCCCCTGTATAAATTAAATATAGAGTAATCATTGTTAAAGCTACAAAGTTACTCGTCAAGACGGGTATTTTGACCTACTTTTGTAGGCTATCTGCCCGTCAGAGACGCGTCTCTGTGATCGCTTGAAAATTGAAATGAACAAGGCTTAAAAACATGTGCAAGTGATAAACTTTCGTGACAATGCAGCATTGGCCTGATCGGGCCTTTCACTGTGTAATGCAGGATATGACACAAATGCATAAATAATGTTTTGATGTTTAAAACCAAACAATAAATAGTGATATTTAAAATGATTTTGGGAAAAAAATGGGAAAATATACTTTAAATATAAACCTAAAATCGCCAGTATGTGGTGGCAAATCACTGCATGGAGTCATGGAGTCATTCATTCAACTGATTTATTCAAACGGCTGATTAATTCAGAAACTAAACACTCTGGTGTGTTGCTCAGAGATGCAAAACAGTTTTGCTATGGCTTTGTTTGAAACTATTTTCGTTGACAAAATAGAGCAAAAACAGGAACTTGTGTTTAAAATGAAAGTCAGGCTAATATTAGGCTTCTTTATTGGACTGTTTTATAGAATCAATATCACATTTACAATCGTACTGATGTTTGGAGAAAAAAAAACTGTACTCTTTGTGTGACATTAACTATATCAGATGATATAAACATAATAGGCATATAAAAGTCATACGGGGGCATATTTGCCCTCTTTTCTTGAATATTGGGGGAATTCTAAGTGTATTTCAGTAGACTAAATCATGCTGTGAAAGCGTGAACTCTAAATGTGCTTGTGCAGTCAAACACATGCACTTTCTGGGTTTGTTTTTGTTTGTTTTTTTGCAATATACTCGATAATGTCAAATTCATAGACAATGTATTTTGCACACCCTTATTGTTACCACACATTTAGGTTGGTCATCTTTTTTCTGACTGTATTCCTCATATGTTCTTTGCCATTTTAAATAGGAGTGAAGATAATATTCCGTGTTGGGCTGGTGTTGCTGAAGTGCATGCTGGGATCTCGCGAGAAACTGAAGGCTTGTCCTGGTCAGTACGAGACTATGGAGCTTCTCAGGGCCCTGGAGCCACGATACATGCAGGAGGCCTTTCTTGTACAGCAGGTATCATATGCGCCCGCTCTGTTCTACTGCATTTGGGTTTTTTTGTTGTTGTTGTTTAACAAATGATCGATATAAAAGTTTAGTTTATGACTAATACCTAAACCAGGATATGCAGAGCCAGTAATGCTTGTTTGTTAACCATTAATGCTTGTTTTGCACATTAGTAACTAAATAATAATTACAATCTTCAGTGTTACAAACTAGTCTTCAATGTCACATGATGTCTAATATGCTGTCTAATATGCAGATTTGTTGCTAAAGAAACATTTATTATTTTCAGTGTTAAAAACAATTGTGCTGCTTAATATTTTTTTGGAAATTATGATTTATTTTTTTAGGATTTGTTGATGAATAGAAAGCTCAGAAGAACAGCATTTATTTGAAATAGTAATTTTTTGTAACATTATAATCACATTTACTCACTTTTGATCAATTTAAGGCATTTTACCATAATAAAAGTATTCATTTATTTACAAATTTAAAACTTTGCATAAATATAAAGATCCATGTTAAACTAAATGTTTAGGTTTATTAACCTAATATATGCACTCATATAATGTCAAGAGTTTTAAGGGATTTCTTAATTTAGAAAAAACATAAATATCTGAATTTCATAATGTTATTGACATTATTGAAGAGTGCTTTAAATAAGTTAATTACAGTAACTTATTTAAAGCACTCTTCAATAATGTCAATAACATTACAGTACAACAGTACATTGCTAGGTGCTATTTGTTAAATACCCAATAGGTGGTGCCATTTAATTGCATTACTAGATATTAAATCAAGAACTCTTAATAAACAGGTTCTATTGTCATGTAGGAGCTTTCACTCATTGATGCATTTTATTTGCATCATGTAGAAGAATTTATGAGCATGACATGAGTGTAGAGTGTAGCTGCCAAAACAACAAAGACAGATACTGATGATGATGAAGCTTATCTTCTGCACTTGCAGATATTAGAGCTGCCCATATCTGCTCGGGATGTCGAGCGAGAGCATCGCATGCAGCTGAAGCGCTGGCGGAAGACTCACGGCGAGCTCAGCTACAAATCCCCTCCCAGAATGCACGGCGCTCAGGCCATCATGTCTGCCGAGCCACACACCCGCCAAGACCTCCGTCAAAAACCCACAATCATCGTCCAGTATCCCCTGCCCTCGGACACTAAATCCGAATTTGCTCGTGTCAAGAAGAGAAGCACTATCCGAAAAGCTCCCAATCCGACATTGGACATCCCAAACCCCTATGCCCTACCAACAGACCCCAAACCAGCCCCTCTTACTAATCAAACACAAGAGACAGTCTCAGACAATCAGTCCAAGCATCCTCCTCCATCACTACAACAATCCCACCTCACTACACCCAAACAAACACCCTCCTCCGATCCACCAGCCTCTGTCGTTCCACCCCAACCATCACCAAATCTCTCTCGCACGCCACCGCCTCCCCAGCCCTCACCAAAACCCAAACCCAAACCCACACATCCGACTGAAATCCCTCCCTCCTCCAACCCTGCAGTCACCGTCCAATCACTTTCTCTGCCTAAAG